>CAUYRH010046843.1:0-125163 GCA_963574655.1 Perodicticus potto
CATCACAGCTCAGGGCAACCTCTAATTCCTGGGCTCCAGTGAGTCTCTTGCCTCCACCTCCCAAGTAGCTGGGACTACAGGCGCCCGCCACAACGCCTGGCCATTTTTTGGTTGCAGCTGTCATTGTTGTTTGGCGGGCCCAGGCTGGATTCGAATCCGCCAGCTCAGGTGTACGTGGCTGGCGCCTTAGCCCGTTGAGCCACAGGCGCTGAGCCTGTGTATATGTTTTAATGTGCTTATCTCATTGTGGTTTTAATTTGCATTCCCCTAATAGTGAGGGATGTTGAGCACCTTATTATGAGCTGTTTGCCATTCATGTCTTCTCTGGTGAAGTGTCTGCTTAAATCTGTTTCTTTAAATCTATTTGTGGGAAGGGGGGGTTCTCTTCTTACCGAGTTGTAAAAGATCTTTGTGCATTCTAAACACAGATCCTTCATCGGATATATGTTTTTGCAAAAATTTCCTCTGAGCCTGTGAGGAACAAAAGATTTTAATGTTTGGTAAAGTCTAACTTATCCACTTTATCTTTTGTAGTTTGTGCCTCATGTTTCCCATCTCTGCCTAAGCAAGGGTTACTAAGATTTTGTCCCCTGTGTTTTCTTTTAGAATTTTTATAGGCTTTAGTTCTTATATTTAGGTCTAAAAATCTATCAAGTTAATTTTTTATATAATGTGAGATAGGAATTGAGGCTTTAGAGAAAATATGGTTATCTAATGGATCCAGCACTATTCGTGGAAAAGATTATTGTTTCTCTATTGCGTTTCTTTGGCACATATGTAGAAATAAAATACATGATCATGGTGCAAAGGCCAGAAGGAGAAATGGAAAGACAAGCTTTAAGTTTCTCAAACCACACATGAAGCAGCATAATGTTATTTGAAGGTAGACTTTGATAAAAAAGCAGGTAATGTAAATTTTAAAGGAATTTTTTTTAAAAAAAAAAAAAAAGAAGAATACTTAGTAAGCCAACAAAGAAGGTAAAATGGAATCATAAAAAATACAAAATCTTCCAAAATAAGGCAGAAATGGAGGGGAAAGAAAACAAAGAACAGATGGGAAATAAAACAAATAGCAAGATGGCAGATTTAATCCCAGCCACAGTAATAGTCGCATTAAATGTAAGTAATCTAAACATCCCGGTTGAAAGGCAGAACTTGTCTTGCAGGGGTTGGGGAAGAAAAATATCATTCATTTCCTGGGAGCCAGCCAAAATTCCACAGGATAGATGGTAAGGTCATAGGAAATTGCTTGTCATTCCAGTGGGACAGCCCATCGAATCTAGTCCTGAAGCCGGAGGCTGCAGAGACACTGCAAGCTGAGTCACCGCCATCTTCCAACACCATCCCTTCGCTGGGAGGCAGGGGAGAGAAACCTGTCCTCAGAGTCCCAGACGGGAGAGAAGGGGTCTGTGGTCAGTAATAGGACAGCCCCCAGGTCTGCAGACTTTACGTGACAAAGCATGACAGAGGTTAAGTGAGGGAGAGAGGAATTTTTCTCTTTTTTGAGAAGGGAATTTTAAATTATAAATGCAAAGCTGGTCTTTTTGTGACTCAAGCCATGACGAGAACCCAAACAATGTTCATGATGGTTTTCTTGGTCACCCTATCAGAACAGTGACTACAGGGCCCAGCAGAGCAGAGCCTTGAAATATTAAAAACAAAAATGAGTATGCACAGAAAGGGTAGATCAATCCAGATTTTTCTAGAAATGTGTCCTTGAACTCGGGTTTACTCTGAGCTTCCCCTGCGTTCTCTGCCCCACCCCACAGCACACCAGTCGCCACCGTGGGGTGGTTTTGACGTCACCATCTGCACATCCGTGCTCCATGGGGGGAGGGATCCTTACTCAGCTGAGCAACCCTGGGGCTCTGGACAGGGCCTGGCGCATCCCTAGCAGGGCTCAGAAACATCCCTTGGGCGACAGTCTCAGTGGAGGATTTGCTCTCATTTCCCTTCCTCGGCAGATTCAGGCTGCAGTCAACACAATGGAGTGCAATGGAAGGATGAGTCGTTTTGTTTTTTGTTTTGTTTTGTTCTCGAGAGGCGTGGCTAGCTGCTGAAGACAAGAGCAGCCCTGGCCGGCAGAATGCCCCGGTGACAGCAACTCGCTGTCCCATGCAGCAGCCGCCAGCCTATGGCTAAGAGCACTGGAAATAGAGCTAGAGCAAAAGAGGAGTTGGATTTTATATTTTATTTCATCTCAGTTCATTTATGTTTAAATAGCTGCACGTGACCAGCAGTCTCCATACTGGACTGCACAGCTCTGGGGACCGTTCTCATGTGCCGCCAGCTCCTTCCAATGGGCTCCAGCTCTCCTTCCTCACTGAAGGGTCTAGTAGATACGGGTGGTGGGGACAGACTCCCCCATCTGTTGATCAGCAGGTGCAGGCAGGGAGAGCTGACCTCCAACCAGCTGGCTCTGCTCCATGTGTGTGCAGGAGTCCTATGCCCCCACCTCCCACCTGCCTCCCCAGGCCCTGGCACGTGGCACCGCCTGGGACACTTGGCACATAGAACCTCTCTGCTTGCCAACTCCGCCCCCCGCCCCCGCCTCCCTCCCGCCCTCCTTAATTAACTCAGCCACAGCAACTTTGTCTCCCTTTGCCAAGCTCAGAGAATGAACCGGGTGTACATGGATAGGTCCGGGCGAGGCACCGCCCCCTTGCTGGGCGGCCAGCAGCCTCCCTAGGCCACCAGAGCCTCTGGTCCTGTGGAGGCCTCTGGCTGGCTGGGTGACAGTCCTTGAGCTTTGGGACTTGCATGTTAGTTGAGCCTCGAGTTAGTAATTTCTGGCTGGGTTCTGGCTCCTCCCAGGGTCCGGCTGGGGGCTGAGGGATGTCTCCATCCCGGGAAGCCTGGCGGTCAGCCCAGGGGGAGGGGCCGAGCACAGAGCTGGAGAAGGCGGCTGCTGGCCAGCTCTGGGGCCTCTCTTCCCCCACTCCGCCCACCAGACTCTGATGGGCACGGTCACTTTCTGTAGAGACCTGAAGCTTGAGAGGAGGAAGAAGCCTGCTGTTCCCCTTCAATTAACAGAGGCTCCTACCAGCTCTGCAAAAATGCTGATCCCCTTCCCTTCAGCCAGTCCTAACATGGAGGCCTCTGTTCTTAGTGAGGGAAGGGCTCACCCAAGGCCAGTAGACATGCAGACTTCTAGGCCGAAGCCCAGCTGTTAAACCCTGAGATGTGGAACAGAATCCAGGGCCTTGAATGTTTAATACTCCCCTGGGGTCATCCTGGGTTGGCCACCCCGAATCTCCCAGCTATGCAGAGGCCAGACTGCAAGGGATCCCTGCCTCGACTCAGCGAGTCCCCCATGGTACAGACGGGATCGCAGGAGCCCAGAGGCAGAAGAAGGCCACCACGGCAGCCAGGCAGAGGATGGAGAAGAGGAAACTGGCTCCCAGGTGTCCTTTCATCCTGATGCAAGAGAAATTATGTCCCTCCCCTGCCCTTAAATGTTTGGGGAGGTGGGGAGCCTGGCCAGTAAGGAGGATCTCCCCACCCAGGAGCCACAACAGCACTTAGCAGCTCAGCCCTGTTTCTCCAGCTCCTGTAGGCCTGTCTTTACTTGCCTCCCCCTCCCAGCCCTGCAGGTGGTCAGGAAGCCTTGCCCTGGCTGGACTCCAAAGGCCCTGCTCTGATGGACAGGTGCTGTGTGGGACGTGGAGAATCTGTCCACATGGAAAGGACAGACTTAGCCCTCCAAGCCTGGGAGGCAGGACCTGGGAGAATGTGCCCCCCTCCCTCCCTCTCCGCCCCCTGCTCTCCCCTTAAATGGCCCCTGGTGGGTGTCTGCAAACTGAGGCTGGGTCAAAGTAAACAGGAGGGAGCAGGGCACACTGGAGGCCTGATTTGTGAAAAGGGAGGGAGGGAGAAGGGAAGGGGAGAAACAGGAAGGGAGGAGGGGTGGGAAGGAAGGACAGCCAGAGAAAGGGAGGGGGCCGGGAGGGAGGAAGGGAGAGGGAGGGAGGGATCATCTTTACAAAGCTGGTAGCAGCAGCAGGAACACTCAGCTGGAAGCTGGAAGACACAATTGGCTCTTTCTCTCTCCTCGACTGGCAGCAACCCCACCCCCCTCCCGCAGACCCTTTGAGGGAGGGCCTCTCTCTCCAGGCCTCAGTTTCCTCACCTGTTAAAATGAGGTGGGCCGGGACGCCACACTGTGAGCTCTGGCCCTCTTGCTGCAGTGCCAGCAAAGCGTCTGGACTCCCTCCCAGGCTCCCCGACAGGGCAGAGAGCTCACGGGAAGCCGTACCTCCCAGCCTCTCAAGGTGAGGCTCATCAATAACGACAAGAAAGGATGTCAGGCTGCATCTGAGGCCGCCGGCCTGCAGCCTGCCACATGCTTTGTCATAAAACAGGTTGTCACCTGGGGAAGAATCATCACCGATGAAATATTTCAGTAGACAAAAACAAGAGGTGCATTGATTTTTCCACGAGGTCAGACAACTTCTGAGAAGCGTCTTGTAACTCAGCTGTCACCCCATCTCTCACTGAATGACCATGCGGCCTGCCCTGTCAGCAGCCTCTGACCCAGACCAGCTCCCTCTTCCATCACAAGCTGTTCTTTGCAGAAGCCAGCAGCATCACTAGGCCTTCCCAGTCGCCAGGACCAAGGCTGACCTGGATGCAGGGACAATTTCCTCTCCCAATTCACCCAAACTGACTCTGAGAAAGACATGCACAGGTGGCCAAGAAGGGACTCTGCTGATTAGCAAAGTCTGTGACACAAGCCAGGGTGACCTTCCAGGCTCTAGGACCACAGCCCCAACTCCGACGAAAATGGAACGTTCTTAAAAAATATATAATGTATTGGAGAAAATTGGAGGTATAATGAGGCCAATATATCAGGAGATGATTGTCATTGAAAGAATAGTTTGTCACTCACAGTTCCCGGACAAGGGGTTGCCACATCACAGAGGGCCACGGAGAGAAGCAAGGGGAGAGACTGGCAGGTGGTTCTGTGGGAAGGCTTAGGATTGGTTAATTTGAATAATTGTAGCTGGCTCTGGGTCCTGGGGCATCAGTAATTGTCCAGTCCCTGGCCCCAGCCCCCAGCCCCCAGGGCAGGTGGATGGTGTTCTAGGGTTTGAGCAGCTTATAAAAGAGTGAGCTAGGAAGTGTGGGCTCTGAATCAGCTAGCTGATATTTGAAAGAACGCTCCAGGCCAGTTGTTCACTATCTCTGGGAATTACCCAACCCTCACTGTGCACGTGGGGTTCTTCAGCGTTAACAGCAAAGCCTCAGGCATCAAAGCATCAGGATATAGAAAATAAAGCCGGTCCATATGCCAAGGTTCTCTTATTTGCAGCTGGAAATCGGAATCTATGCAGCACGGTGGGCAATTAACCAGCAACTGGAACCTTCTCTGGGTCCCTCTCGGAAGCGCCAGGGTGCGGGTATCAGAAGCCGTCCAGCACAATGGCCAGGGGCCACGTGTGGCTTTTAAGCCCTGGGCAGGCACACTCTTCGTAACTGAGAGACGCCGGCTGCCTGTACAAGCTGCGCTGGACTTCACAGACTTAGTGTGAACAGAATTTTCACGCTGATGACGTCTTGAGGGGACAACACATAGAACAGGGCTGCTCTCACCCTCTCCGGAGAACAGGCCCAGATCACACGACCAGGCGAGACGCGGTCCTGGGGGTGCGACTGCAGGATCTGAGAGTCTGCCTACCTCAAGTGAACTTCACAATCTCTTTCCAGAATTCTGGAACTGAAGGGACCCCAGAGAGAGAATCAGTCCTCTCTCCCCGCCCCAAGCCATGGACCCATGAAGAACTATCTGGTGAGAACCCACAGCCTGGCGTGTGCAGGTGGGGAAGGGCCGGGAATGGGAGCAGCTTAACATGAAAATTAAACCTTACCAGCCTTCATTACATGGTTTCATGGAGGGGTGAGTGGTAGGCTGGCTTCGTGGTGGCCCATAATGAATTCTGTTAGCAGGCATGACCCCTCGCATGGGACCTGCCACACTGGTGTGTGCAGGTGGGGAAGGGCCGGGACTGAGAGCAGCTCCCCTCCCCAACCTCAGATGTAACTTCTCAGAGCAGATGACACTTGCAGGCTTCTGTCAGCTCTTCGTGGAGAGAGGGTCTGTGCCCTCTCTCAGGGCCCTGGTTTTGATGCCCTGGGAGCCACAAGCTCTTCTTGTGGCTTTTTTTTTTTTTTTCAGACAGTCTCACTTTGTCACCCCTGTAGAGTGCTATAGCATAATAGCTCACAGCAACCTCAGACTCCTGGGCTCAAACGATTCTCTTGCCTCAGCCTCCCGAGTAGCTGGGACTACAGGCGCTTGCCACAACGCCCAGCTATTTTTAGAGGTGGGGTCTCGCTCTAACTCAGGCTGGTCTGGAACTCATGAGCTCAGATGATCCACCCACCTTGGCCTCCCAGAGTGCTAGGATTACAGGCACGAACCACCGCGCCCAGCTTTTCTTGTGGCCTTAACGGTACATTTCTGTTACCGAATTGCAATTCCATCTCTCCTCGTTCCATCTGCATCTGTCCTTCCACAAATCCTTCATACGGCAGCAGTGGGTCAGTCTAGGGGCTAAGCCCAGTCTTCTAGGCCGACAGGTCTGAGCCCGGACCCTTGTCTGTGCTGGCCCTGCTGCAGGATCTGACCCACTCTCGCTCAGCCCCACTCTTGATAAAAAGGCAATGATAACCTCTCTGCAGTATAATAAAGAATATATCTGGCCGTTGTCGTTGGTTCCTGGCACTGAGCTTCAAAAGACCCTTGGAATTTCCTGAAAGCTAGGAGAATATTACGTCAGTAATGTGACTCCTGAGAGGTTCCTAAGTAGTTTCAGGATGGGAGCTGGTCACCAATCATTTGATAAGCAGGTTGGAACTTTGGATCTGCCCAAGGTGCAGAAGAGGGAGGGGGCTGGGCCAGGAGTTCAGCATGTGGCTGAGGACGGCTCCATCGTGCCTACGTGATGAAATCCTAGCGGAAACTCTGGACACTGAATTGTCTAGGGAGTATTTATTCCTTATTAGATACATGATTTGCAAGTATTTTCTCCCATTCTGTGAGTTGCCTTCTTACTCTCTTGACAGTGTCTTTTGACACACAAAAGATTTTAATTTTCATAAAGTATAATTTGTTTTTTTCTTTTGTTGTTTGCGCCTTTGATGTCATAGCCCAGGAATCAGTGCCCAGTACAATGCCATAAATCTTTTCCTTTGCTTTCTTCTAGGAGTTTAAGGATTTAAGTTCTTTTTTTTTTTTTTTTTTTTTTTTGCGTTTTTTTGGCCAGGGCTGGGTTTGAACCTGCCACTTCCAGCATATAGAGCCGGCACCCTGCTCCTTTGAGCCACAGGCACAGCCTAAGGGTTTCAGTTCTTTACATTCAGGTCTCTGTTCTGAATTAATTTTTGTGAATGGTAAGGATCCAAGTTCATTTTCGTGTGTATGGGTATCCTATGTTCTGAGCACTGCTTGTAGAAAAGACATCCTTTCTCCATGGAATGATCTTAGTGCCCTTGACAAAAATCATCTGCCCAGCCAGCATTGAGGCTAACGTCTATAATCCCAGCACTTTGGGAGGCCAAAGCCGGTGGACTGCTTGAGTTCTGGAGTTTGAGACCAGCCTGTGCAAGAACGAAACGCTATTTCTACTAAAAATAGAAAAACTAGCTGGGCATGGTGGCAGGTGCCTGTAGTCCCAGCTACTTGGGAGTCTGAGGCAAGAATGTATCTTGAGCCCAGGAGTTTGAGGTCGCTGTGAGCTGTGATGATGCCATGGCACTCTGCCCACAGTGACAGAGTGAGACTTTGTCTCAAAAAGAAAAAAATCATTCAAAGGAATGTGCGTGTGCAAAGGAATATTCTGGAATCACAGCCTTCTCTGTTCTGCTCTTTCGGTCTAAGCAGCTGCTTCTATGCTGATGCCACTCTATTTGGATCACTGTAGTTTTGGAGTGAGTTTTGAAGTGCAGGGGGCTTTCTGATTGGTGAACAGGTAGATGTGGGGGCACAGGGCATGTCCGGATTCCCCAGGGAGAGGGTGTGGCAGCCCCACGTCCAGGACCCACCCGTAACTGCCCTCTGTGTATCCTTTTTAATAAATCTGTGATCCTGAGTGTAGCATATTCCTACCTTCTGTGAGTTGTTCTGGTGAATTATTGAAGCTGAGAGCGTCAAGAGAACCCCTGAATTTGTACCCAAATGGTCGGAAGTGAGGGTGGTCTGGGGAGCCACAAATGGCATCCAAAGTGGGGCAGTCTGAGGGAGGTCTGAGCCCTTGACTTGTGGGGGTTGACGCCAACTGCGAGTGGTTGATGTCAGAAGCGACTTGCGGGCCACCCGGTGGGGTAGAAACAGAACTTCTTCTGCACAAGGTCGTAAAGATTAAATGGAGCAATCCCAGTGAAACCCCAGCAGCATGCCCTGCGCATGCCAACATCTCTGCTGATGGCCATACTCATCTCTGATTGTTTTAATAAATGTCTCCTTCTGCTTCTGCTAATGGAGACCAAACTCTAAATCTTGTCCTGGCCTAGCTCTAAGGCCGTGAAAGAATCCAGTTCTCTCTCTGAGCCTGTTTTCTCACCTGTAAAATAAAGACACCAGACAAGATCGCTTCCAAGGCAGCTTCAGACTCTCAAATCTCTGATTTGGTGTGCTGAATTGTACCTAACAGTGTGCTTTTAATCTTGAAAATGTAATATTATACGGTACTCTGGGCTTCCTCATTAATAAAGAATTCTCGTTCAAGAAAGAGATTCATTTCCATGGAAAATCATCACTGAATGGCAGTTCATTCCCTCCCCCCTCCCCCCGCCCCCCGTAACTGGGGCTGATGTTCAAACTGCAGCCGACACCAGGGCATGGCAGCTCCCCAGGTGAGCGCACGCCCAAATCACAGTAAAAGCACCTTGAAAATCCAATGTCACGGCGGTAGCTCCAGCCTTAAGATGGAGGGTGTCTGTTCTCAGGACTCAAGATAACCAGTGCCAAGTAACCAGGATTTGGGCGGGACTATTCCGTGGGCCCAGATTCAACATCCACTGAGCCCAGCCTGATTTTGAGATGCTTCACTAATGGTCTGAGACCAAATCAGGCTCTGCCATGTGTGTGAAATGTGTTCCGTTGCCTCCGGATCCCTTTAAGGCCATAACTGTGTGTTACTTAGACACAGACAGCGCGTACCTGTGAGTGCCGCCCCCCCAGATCTTCCCAAGCCCCCAGCCCCTGCCCTGTCTTTGCAGCCAGCCTTCCACAGCTGACCCTGTTCTTTCTCTCATCCGGCTCCTGGGGGCCCGAGGCCTCAGAGTGTTCTTGGTTTCCCATCCAGGCTTATGCCTTGTGTGGGGGAAGCTCACCCACCATCCCCTCCTCGAGATGCTGCCCTGGCTCAGCTCCTGGCTCCAGGCAGGGAGGTTAGCCATCAGGGACACGGAGCCTCCCTACATCCCCAGTGGGGTGGGGGTTGTTTCCACTGGCTCTCCCCAAAGGATGTGGGGGCCATCAGGACCACATCGCGTTTGTGTTGAAAGTATCCATGCATTTTCCAAAGCAATCCCCTCACATCACGACTAAGGAAGGTTCCTGAGGCCTACAGGTGTACCGGCCTTGCCCCAGGTGGAAATTCCACAGGGGTCCCTGAGACCAGTCTTGGGTCCACTAATTCACTAGAAGGACTCCTGGAACTCTGAAAAGTCATCATCGTGAGTACGGTTTACTATGGCGTAAGGACACGGGTGAGCATGAGCGTGGGAAGAGGTGCATAGCGCAGGGCCCAGGAAGACCAGAGAGGAGCCACAGCTGTGTGTCCCAGTGTGGGCAGCTCTTGATTGTCCCAGCAACGAGGAAGGACAACACACACAGGGTGTCGTCAACAGAGAAGTTCACCCAAGCCTCGGGTCCAGAGTTTCATTGGGTCTGGGTCAAGTGGACCTGATTGACCACCCCATGCTGACCTCAGTCTCCAGCCCTGCACCCTGGCCCAAGCCCCCACCATGTTGTGGTTGAAGCACAGACTATGGTGGCCCAAGACCCCAGGCAGACAAAGAAGCTCACATCAAGTAGGACTTTGCAAGGACGTAGAGGGTCCCTCCTAGGAGCCAGAGGCAAAGAGCCAAACCTTTCTCCGGGCAAGGTTAATCCTAGCCCGCACAGAAGGGGTCTCTTTTGGAAGCCCATCCTCACCAACTGGAGACCCAGGCCCCTGCCAGATGCTGAACAATAGACATCGGTGCTCTGAAGGCAGGACTGGTCAGCTCTCAGTCTTCCTGTGGACTAACTGAACGTGACTCTGAACTTCTATTGCAGATACAACACAGATTCACACCCGGCAGCTACACCTGCCGAGAAACAGGAAGGAACGAGAGACGCTCCTGAGCAGTCCAGTTTGGAATCGTATAGTCAAGTCCTCATCAGACGGAAGCTCGGGTCTCACCCCTGTCCGCTCACTTTAATCTCCCTGCCTACACAGTTGGAGTACGGGTCTCACAGCCCACAGCACATTGCGAGCAGCAAGGTATGGGGTGAGGGGGTGGTGGGGGGCAGGTGGAGAGGCCAGAGCCCACGTACAGGTAGCAGCAAAGATTGAGAGCAAACGAGAGGGAGGAGGGAGCAGAAAGAGTGTGACGGAGATTCTTGAAACCAAACTGCATGTCGGGGCCGCTCTGCAGAGGGGCGGGTGATTACCCGAACACGGCGGTTCCAAGCAACTGCTGTGAGCGTGACTATAACTGAACCCAGCGAGGTGATTAATAGCCAGAAACATAAATCCTGAAACGCCAGGAGTGGGTTAAGGGTGATTTATCACGTAAGGAGTCAGGGAAGCAGGTCATGCATTTTATTTTTATTTTTTATTTTTATTTATTTATTTTTTTGAGACAGAGCCTCAAGCTGTCACCCTGGATAGAGTGTGGTGGCATCACAGCTCACAGCAACCTCCAATTCCTGGGCTCAAGTGAGTCTCCTGCCTCCGCCTCCCAAGTAGCTGGGACTACAGGCGCCTGCCACAACGCCAGGCCATTTTTTTTTGGTTGCAGCCGTCATTGTTGTTTGGCGGGCCCGGGCTGGATTCGAACCTGCCAGCTCAGGTGTACGTGGCTGGCGCCTTAGCCCGTTGAGCCACAGGTGCCAAGCCAGGTCGTGCATTTTAGAAAGATGCTGGTAAACTTGTAATCGGTGGAAATTTCGGCCTGGGGTGTCTCACTGGCACCAGTTAAGAGCATCTGTGAGTGTGTTCTATTCCCTCAGAAGCTTCTGCCCCTTCCTGACACCAGACACTGGATGGGGACTGGACACAAACTCTGCCAAGAACCTGATTCTCATCCACTCTGTCTAGAAGGACACCCCCACCCCCCATGCACACACACACACATCTAAGGAGGGGGCTAGTCCCTGGATGGCGGCTATGAAGGGCATTTCTGGACTGTGGATGACTTTCAGGACCTCAGGGAGATTCATGGAGGTAGAGCAGAGGTTCTCAACCTGTGGGTTGCGGCATTAGGAAGGTTGAGAATCAGTGTGGTAGAGGGTAGGTAGGGAGTGATCTAGGGAGACAGACCAGGAGGTGGGGATTCTTAGGGCTGCAGAACTGGGAGGAACCTGGAAGCACCTTCAAGATGACAGGTCTGGCTCCTCATCTGCCAAGCTCCGGAGGAGACTCAGGCAAAAAGTATGCACTTCACTTTGAATCTGGGACTTTGCTTCTCTGAAGCAGACTCTGAGTTCTTAAGGGTGACATAGGCCTGAACCCAGAACAAGGCCTGGCTAGAGAAAACCTCCTGATGCAAAAGGATGAGGCATTTCGCTTTGCCCCAGAGACCCAGCAGGGCTTCACTCCCATCTCATCCAGCCTGATCTCACACCGTCCTGGGGCTCATCTCCAGCAAGGCTTTCCTCCCTTGCTACCCTCTCCTGAGTGGCCTCTCTGCCTCTCAGGCCTGAGTCCAATATACCTATGGATCACAGCCCCACCACTGCCCTGGCCCTGCCTCTTGTTGGTCTCCTGGCACCTGCCTATCCCCACACCATCCATGCAACACCCTGATACCCAGGACCATGCCTCACTCTCTGCCTGTTTCCTTAGCCACCTCCTCTCTTTGGGAAACCACCCTTCACCTTCACATTGGGTCTCAGCCTGGTCTGAATCACAGACCACCCTGAGAAAATCACGAACACCCTGGGCCAGAAAGGGCCACACACACACACACACACACTATTCAGGGGCCTCTAACTCCCCAAAGCTTATCACCACACCTGGAGGCTTTTAGATCTGACTCAAGGCTGAGACCCCAGACCAGCTCAGAGTCCCTTCCCCAGGAAAGCCCCCTCAGTCCACCCCGGCTTTCACGGAGGGCTTCCGTGGGCCACGCCAACAGGTGGGCCCTGCTAGAGCAAATCAACCAAGGAGCATCCTTCCCCCTTCTGGAGTTCTTGGCTCTCGCCTCTGTGATGTCACCTGCCACCTCTATTGTACTTTACCTGTGCACTTAAAGTATCCCTGAGTGTGTAACAAAGTGTTCTAGGGCGTGCTCCATGGTGTGTGAAAGTTCTAATACCCAGCAGAGTCGGCACTCAGAAAACGTGTGCTGAATGAATGAAAGAACAAATACACAGTCTCAGAAAATGTTACATCGGGATGATATCTATAAGGCTGGCTTGCTGGAATGGCATTATCTTTAAAGGAGCCTGTCTGTGCTTGGCCTAACCCTCCACAAGAAGCAGGAAGTTCTTGCTTAGAATCGTGCAGGCCTGGCTTTTGTGCAGACTTTGTTTCTTGCTTGTATGCTTTGCACAAAAATGCTCTTTATTAGTTTTATTTGTATTATTGTTTTATTGTTTCGCTTAATAGTAGGTATATAAATAGTTTTCTCTTTATGTGACAGTGAGGCAGGGAAGTTGAGTATTCATCTCACCTCTGTGATTATAATAATACTGTTGGAGCTTAAGAGCACAGATTTGTAAAGTGAGCATATATATACACATGTCTCATCTAAATCTCATGACAGCTTTGTGAGATGAACGGGTTCAGCTCCCACTTCCAGTGGTAAGACAGAAAACCAGTGGCCCCAAAAGTCAAGTGACCTGCCCAAGTTCTCATAATTCCTATGCAGACATCCTGCCTGTAGGCCTCCCCTGAGATCCCTGGAGACTCTCTGTCCCTTGCTTACAAAGCTCCTTACCCTCTACCCCTGTCCCTCCCCTCCCAGCTTGGAGAACTTGCTGATACCCCCCTCAACACCTCCAAGGTTAGACCTCACAAACGCTGACTCAGCACATACTCTCTCCAACTACCTGCTCAGTGCTGTCACCTAGTGGTGTGAAATCAGCCTCAGTGGGAATATTTACACCACAGTAATTGGCAAAGACTGACTGTCCATCCTGGGCCCTCTATTTCGCTCCCTGGCTCCCTTCCTCTTTACCTCCCTGGTCTGCTCAGAACCCTGGAGCTTATTGTTTCTCAGAAAAATACACCCTTTCCCGGAGCACTGCCAAGCAAGAACTAGGCTGGGCTTCTCCTTCTCTGGAAAAGGGGGTCCCTGTGCCCCCCAGACAGAAAAAGCCTCTCTGAGAGGGGTGGGAGCCAGCAACCAGGAGTGGAACCGTGATGAGCCCTCCAGCTCATCTTCCCTCTCCTGAGCCTCCTTCAGCGCCTCCTTATAAATGCCAGTCAAACCTTATGATTTTCGTCTTTCATTATTCAGTGAGGAGAAGGCAGATTAAAAATACATGATGGCATTTTCCAGGTCGGTTCGCTGAGCATCACAAGGGTGTTTATCAAGGGCCCTTGTTCCCACCACGGCGTCTGGGATGTGAAGCTTGGCTCCCCTCCCTCCCAACCCCCACCCCAGCCTCCCCCAGGCTGGAGCCCCTCCACCTCCCCAGGCCTCATTCGGGCATCTGCAGCCTGGGAAATGCAAGACCAGCTCCTGCTGAAAAGAGGCAAGGCCTTTGTGCTTTATTGAAAGAGATGGGATTTATTTTCATTTTCCTTTGCCCTCTGCGCTTTGAGGTTCCCTAAAGCCAGGGGATTCAGGAATGAGCAAAGAAATCAGATCCCCCCTAAGAATGGCTTTCTGGTGTGTTGGCTCCAAGAGGATTAGCTGTGAATCCTCTTCTGCTTTGAAACCTGCCTTCTCATTAGGCCTTATTGATCCTCAGGTAGGACAATTCTCAGCTCCCCTTTCATTTTGGGAGATTTCTAGGAGCTTCACCCTTTCTTTGTGTAGGGGTTTGTTGCCTTTGTGGGGCGGTGCTCCCAGACAACCTGGGCCTTGCTGGCTTCATCCCTGTGGGGGGCCCCAGCTCTGTTTCCAGGCCCTGCTCAGACCTCTCACACTGACAGTACAGTCACTGCTTTACCCTGAAAGCACCAGGAGGTGAACAAAGGCACCTTGTGCTCAAGGCAGGGGTGCCTGCAGAAGGCTTGGGGGTCTTCTAGGGCTGAATATTCTTCCTGTATCCGGCAGGGTACTGGAGCCAGCTCACACCAGTGTGCAAGAGCTAATTCTGCGTGTCTCTCCCCTGCTCCACATTGAGCACCACCACACTGGGCAGCTTGTGGTTGACCATGGTAGAGTATTTACACCATGCAAATTGGCAAGCACCAGCACAGGGCTCTTGTTTTTCTGGAGAGCCAGTCAGTTGTCCTTTGCCAGCACACCACCTCACTCCTGCATGAAGACAACCAGGCAGGGACTAAAGGGGAAAAGCCAGCGTGTGCATCTGTTTCTCCCTGTAACACAGCCAGGACTTTGAGCAGGCTGCTCTGTTTGTTCCTGTTGGTGTGAGCAGGCACTCCTGAGTAAGGCAAAATTAGAGCCCCCCCCTTTACCATGCAGGGCAGGGCCCCTGTGGGGTGGCAGAAGAGGAGAGAGGTGAGGCCGATGGAGAGATGCCTGTCTCCTCCCCCCACCCCTATCCCAGACTTGGTCAGGGACCCAGTGCAGAGGGTGGTTTGGGGGCAGCAGGATAGCAGCATCCTACCTATCTGGCTACAGAGCAGCGCAGGGGGAGAAAGTGTGGTGGCACAAACACTGGTCACCCTCATCTGGTGAGGTCTTCACAGCCTCACCTGTTTAGAGGCAGACACTGGCCAGACTGCCACCCTCCCCAATCACCCCAGGCGGATCCTTCAAGGCCCCTGCTTCAGATCGTTCCAGAACAGAAGCTGAACCTCCTCAGGCCTCTTCCCAAAGTCTCCCAAAGCCCGTGGTTCCAGCCTGGGCTCTCTCACACACTGTGTTCCCCAGTTGCTTCCATTTGGGGGAACCTTGCCTAGACCTTCCCTTCTGTTGAAATTGGCTCTGAGAAGACCTTAGCGCAGATCCCGGGGGGGAAGTTCCAGGCCACTCAGGACTTGTCCTCAAAGACAATGAGCCCAGACACCAGGGACAGCAGCAGCTGGAAGACAGCCTTGCTCCACGCTGAGCCATCCACGATGCAAGGGTCTCCAGGCTGACCTGCCACTCAGGACTTGCCCCTGCTGTCCTGGGGATGCAGCTCTTCTGCCAGCAGCTGTAGGTCCCACCTGGGGACACAGAAAAAGGATTAGGGAATTAGCATCAGTTTCGTCTTGCCCACCCTCTCCCAGTAGGGTTCCAGGAAAGAGTGGGGCACACCCAGAAGCTGGACCAGAACAGACAACTGGGGGCTTCTTGTCTCCTCTGGCCACACTGACCCAGAGCAGTAAATCGCCTGCCACTCTCCAGGCATAGCTGGGATGCTGGCCCAGTTGAGAGACCTTCCCCTGCTCATTCCAGTTAAAGGGCAGCAGTAGCCAGCTCCCAGAGGTGGCCAGTCCTGCAAAGCAAGGGCGTCTCCAACCAGCTCCACTTGGTCCCCTTGCAAATTAAAGAGGCCCAAAAGTCCCATGATGGCAGGTAACATGTTGCCTCTTTAAACTGGAGAATCTGACTCCACTCAAGGGTTATTTGTGGCTGCCTCCAGCCTCCCTCAAGCTAAAAAATTATATGCTTTTTTTCTTTACTAAATTACAACTCTCCTAGATTGGTGCTGGACCTAGAGGGAGCCCCTGCCAGAAAACCAAATGTCAACCTGCTTTGCAAACTCTGAGGCAGAGTTTGGAAATACCGAGTAAAAAGCTACAAAGGCTTCAGGAAGATTAATATCAAATAATGTGTCCCCTTGGCCTGGGGAGCCCTTGTGTGAGCGTAGGTGGTTGAAGGCACTGTTAATTTCACTCCACAGTGCAGAAGCATTGTTACGATTCAGTTGGGTGACACTACTTCCAGAGCCCGAGCCAGCTGCAGAGCCCGGGAGCATGAAGGGCGCCCTCCTTCCCAGGGGAAGTGGCCTCCCTGCCTGCATGCCCTTGAGCCTGGTTCCTCGCCATGCCAGGGAAAAAGGAACTTTCTCCTGTTCCTGAGTGATTGTTCTGAGCCTCAGTTTGCTCTTTTGAAAAACAGTAAGAATGATTCCAGTGAATCATTATGAGGATAAGATACAGAGAAAAAGTGTCAGGCTGGGAGGTGGGTGCTCAGCACCCAGGGGATCCGGCAACTATTATGCCAATGCCAGCTCTGTGCCAGGTGCATAGCAGATAGGCAGAAAATATCTAATAACCATTAGATGCAGGGAACTGGTACTCAGGTAGTGACAGGGCAGGGGGTGGTCAGGCAGCCTTCTCCAGCCAGGTGGCAATGCTCACAACACCACCCTGGAAGAGCATCCTCAAGGGAGGCAGTGGCAAGTCCTCTGCCCTTGGGCCACCTCCTTCCTCCGCAACACTGAGTTCAGGTTTCAGAGTGGTGGGAGGGAGGGGCAAGGTTTCTGGCTCAGCAGATGCCAAGGGGCAGAGAGCTGGAAGCCACCACATCTCCTGCACAGGTGGCCGCACTGCAAATGCGTTCTATGCCTTGTGGACTGAGGCCAAGCATAGCCTGGCGAGCCTCCCCACTGTCCCTCCAATGAAAGGGACTTTCTCTCTTTTATTAGTTAATGTCTTTCAAATTCTAAAAACGAAAGGTATTTATTGTAAAAAAAAATTATAAAAACATAAAAAGTAATAATAAAATAATAGTCCTCACACTCTGGCTACTCACAGAAGTGGATGAAATCTTACTGTGCATTTCCTTCCAGTCTTTTTTCTACCCACCAACTTTTAAAAAGTAGGACTATCCAGTGAATAGCGGTAATCTGCAAACCTGGAGTCCCAGAGGGGTCACTTGGAGACCTTTAGAAACATTCCTGCCTCCCGCACCTGCCCTGAGATTCTGACTCCCTCAGCCTGAGATATAGAAACAATCTTTTCAAATGAATTTTTGAAAGTTCCCTAAATGAATCTTATATACAGCCAAATTTGGAAAACAATGTGCAATTTTGTAGCTCACTTTCTAACTTGGTAGTAGAAGATGGCTTTTTGTTGCTTTTGTTTGTTTGTTTTTGAGGCAGTCTCACTTTGTCACCCTTGATAGAGTGTCGTGGCTTCATAGCTCACAGTAACCTCAAACTCGGGCTCAAGTGATCCTCTTGCCTCAGCCTCCCGAGTAGCTGGAACCACAGGCGCCCACCACAATGCCCCACTTTATTTTTTTGTTTCGCAGGCCCAGGCCAGGTTCGAACCCTGGAGTATGTGGCCGGTGCCCTAACCACTGAACCACGGGCACCCAGCCAAAAGATGGCTTTTGAAGCACTTTACAAGGTCCTCACAGTCACCATTTCTGTCCTTTTCCAGCCCTGAAAAGTGATCTGTTAGGCCCCCTGTCTGCATGTAGCTCTGTCAGAATGTGCCTCCCAGGGCCAGAGGATCTGGTGGGGTCTAGACACTGAGTCAGGTGGTCACTGTCCTGGTAGCAAAGTGTTCTGTCTCCACAGACATCCCTGGCGGCCACCTGTTGTCTTCTAACCACATGCGTGCCTCATGTAGTGGTTACATCCTGTTTCTGTCCCCCAAACTCTAAAAGCAGATGTCTTTTAACTTACCCAACTGACTTGACCAAGGCCTCAGATTGTGAACATTCCTTGAAGAAAATCTCTTGCTGATAAAGCTGTCACCACTAAAGTGCGTCTTCACAGCCACACAGGCTGTGTCGGCAGCAGCACAGTCATGGACAAACCTCCATCTGCTGATTTACTCAAAGATCCCAGTTCCTGTGCATGTGCTGGGCTGGGAGAGGGTGGTGTGGATAGTAAGTGATCTTGAGCAATTTCATGTCAAATCATTCTATGCCATCTTGGGCTGGGAAGAAGGCCGGGGGCTCCCTGGAGGTGGGACCATCCTGCTCTCTTGACTCAGCGCAGTGGAGGACATGGGCTGGAGAGCCAGGAAGACCCACGTTTGGATCCCTCCTCCCAGATGTGCCGTGGGTTCATGGTGTCACCCTGGGACCCTGTTTTCTCATTTGTGTGGTGGAGATGCTAATTCTTAACCAACGACCATGCGGATATAGGCAGTGCGGGGCTTACACACAGTCAGTGTTGAAAAGACAGCTCCCTGCGCCTGTCTCCTCCAAAATGCATTCTGGCACACACTGTGGTTTGGGCAGGTGGCGTTTCCTGACACTTTCTGCTCCTGAGCAACAGGGTGTAGATGGAGCAGGCTGGCCGAGGCGCCACCAGCTCTCATGGCTTTCACTCCCCTGTCACCCACCCACCCCAGTGACCCAGGCAATTCTGGGGTGTAACCAGGTGAGCGGACTCCTCCCCCCACCAGCAGAGTCCTGACAATGAGGCAAGTCCCTGACGTGCACTCCCAGAAAGGGGCTCTGCCTGAGGCGTGCATGTCAGCTGTGATCCTGCACGCCCTGAGCATCTTCCTCCTGAGGCTCCAGTGCCCTCTGGCCCCAGGCTCCTCTCCAAGGGAGGCTGCAGCCTCTGATTCACACCCAGCCCTCTCCAGGCTCTGCCTCCCACCCCAGCTCTGGAACCACTTGCTCCGCCCTGGGGCCCGCAGACCCTGGCACGTCGGGAGGCAGTGCCGTGCAGCAGTCAGGGACGGTACATGCAAGGTCTAGACTCGAGCTGTCTTATCCAGTAGTAACTTAATTTTGACTCTAAATTAATTAATTAAAATTTCAGCGCCTCAGTCTCACTAGTGAGGAGAAATAAGAGTAGCCTGGCCTCCAGAAGCTGTCTCCGACCCCATGAAGGAGGCCTGCTAATCTTCTGCTGGATGGACAGTCACCACCCTGCAAGATGTCACATGTGGACAAGGCCACTCTGAAAGCATGGTGAAAAGAGACACAGCAAGGTCACATGTGACTGTGCCTCAGCACCGACAAGAGCAAGTGCCACCCACAAAGTGCCAAACTCCTCCTATCTTGGCCCGAATGAGTGAATGCTACCCCCCAACTCCATCATGACGGCTTCATCCTTGTTCCAGCCTCCCTCCCTATAGCTTATTGAGACACCCAATCCCAGGACTGCCCTCACTTGTCAACAACATCCAATCTACAGTGAGTGCCTGGTTTCTTGACCCACCCCCAAATCAGCCAAGGACCCAACCCTGTAGTAGATGCTTTCTAACACCCCTTACTGAGACCTGCGGGGCAGGTGTTTGCCCTCACTGCACCAAGTAGTAAACTCAATTTGTTCAACTGCAAGTACATTCCTAGTGAACTTTGGCTGGAGGACATTGACATTAGCTACATTTCAAGAGCTCAATAGTCACGCACAGCCAATGGCCACTGTACTGGACAGCACAGGCACCGCCAATTCCATCACTGTGGGAAGTTCTCTCAGGCTGCTCTGTGCCCAGGACACATCCTGGTTCTGTAATGACCCAGCTGGGTGAACATGGGCACCTCACGTAACCCCCTCTGAGCTTCGGTTTCCTTGTCTGTAAGTGGGGAAGGGAACAGCTGTCATGAGGATGAAATGAGACGACGCATGTGAGCGCCTGACATTTTGCTCCTGCTGGGGTAGTTTTTGAAATATCCACACATTCTCTGATGCTCAGCCCTTTAAGAGGTGAAGCTTAATTTCCCTCTTCTTGCATGTGGGCCGATCTTAGTAACTCACTTCTGAATAGAATATTCCAGAAGTAACGATGCCACTTGCAAAACCAAGTCATTAGAATGTGGCAGCTTCCTCCTGGTGCTCTTCTTGGCTTGTGTACTCCAGGGAAGAGGCCCCATGTTGTGGGGACACTCAAGCAGCCTCGCAGCAAGGTCCATGTGTTGAGGGACAGAGGCTCCCAAGCTACAGCCGTGAGAGGGAGCAATCATAAAAGCAGGTTCTCCTGCCCCAGTTCCACCGTTGGTCACTGAGCCATAACTGAGCAGTTAAGCCACTCTGATTCCTGACAACTCATGTTCATTGTTTTGGGGTAATTTGTTACACAGCACTAGGTAACTATCACACGTGGCTGACGGTCAGTGCTTGGTTAATGGCAGCCGTTCCAGTTGACTGTACGTGGGGTTGGCCGGCAGGGGCAGAGCACAAGCAGCACGGTCTGCCCAGTCGTCCTCCTTGTTGCAAATGACGAACTGGCCTTCTGGTCTCGGATGTTAACCTATGAGAGTGTCCAGTGGGGCCACCCCAGAGATGAGTCATCAGACTCAAAACAATAGCCAGGAAATGAGCAGGTGCCGGCAGGCTGGGTTCTGCTGTCCAGGGCCCAGGACAGCCCTGGGGTACAACCTACCTAGGGAGCACTTTGCCAGCCACAGAGGACCTTTGCAGCAGGACCTTAGGGTCCCCCTACATCTGCACTCCAGCCCTGAGGTTACAGGCTGCCTGGGCCTGGCAGACAAACTCAGGCTTTTCCAGGACAGGAGCCAGAGGGTGGAGCAGAAAAGGGAAGACCGGGCATCCCAGGGGTGGCATCAGCCCTTTCTGGGCTCTGCCCTCCCTGAATTGTTCTGGTTCTGGCCGGGGCAGCAGATGGACCTTCTCTGCTTCCTGAGAGCACCACAATGTCCAGGGGAAGGGGACAACCAGACACTCAGTGCCCCACTCCATACCATTCATGGACCTTGACTCCTCAGAATGGGCAGAAGTCCCAGACCCCCTCTCTGCACACAAAGGGCTAAAACCCCAGAAGAAGAAGAGGGTATCCCCCACAGCAAGAAATTACCCTGGAACAGCCCCGCTCTCTGCCACGTGCTCCTCAGAAGGACAGGGTGTATAAATTCCAGAACTGAAGGTGCCCTCCTGTGCCAGGGGAGGGAGGCAGAGCCCACCAGCAGGCACTTAATAAATTGGCCTGAAATGGGGCTCAGGGCACCCCGAGGGAGTGAGAGGACCACTGAGAAAACCCTGGTGAGCAAATCCACTGAACGTTGACTATAGACTGAAATAAAGAGGCCCGTTCCTGACCCGTCTAGAGCTCTCCCCACTCCCGAGGCCCCCTCCACCGGCACTTAGGGCTGTGCAGAGCTAGGGAGCAAAGGTTAGCCAACCACATTGGGGTCAATGACGGGTATTTATGAAAAGAGGCCAGCTACTTCTGCGTTTCCACTTTTCCACCTGTGTTTGTTAAGGAGCGGCAACCTGGGGTCAGGTTATTATGTAAATAATCACCGTGGGGGGTGGAGGTGAAGCCCCCATAATGAGGTGCTAATGGGTACTGGATCTTGTAATTTGCACAGATTCAGGCTCTTCACCAGGCCCAGAGACAGGAAGGATGCCACCTGGCCCCATTTGAGTCCCAGTGGCTGGTTCTCCCTTTACATTGCAATGGCCTGGGCCAGGCCACCAGGTGTGGCCACCTATGCAGGTCTGCAGGGCAATAAGGAGGGGTTGAGCAGTGAAGACCAGCGTGGAGGAGGGCCAGCTGGTGTGGTGGCTTCCCAGCACCTCCCCAAAGGCTGGGGGGAGAAGAGTCTGGCTGAAGGCTCTGGCCAGTGCCCTGCACCAAAAGCAGGAGGCAGCTGTCCCTGCTGGCTCTGTCGTCTGGACCGTGGAAGGGCCTCTTTGCCCTCCCTGCCGTCTTCTGTGCAAAGCTCATTAAGGCTCTGAGTAATGGAGTATTGTCACGGGGGCGTCTCTACAAATGAGATACTACGTACCCCAAGATGTCCCTGGGTAAATAAAACTAAGCAGAAATAATGTGCCCACACCACACCCTGACTCTACCTTTGACTGGAAGGAACATGCTGAATTGGTTGATTAAAAATAAATAAAATTAGGCTTTTTTTATTCCCCTAAACATGAAGGCAGGCTGCCCTCTCTGTGTTGGCTGAGATGAAGTAGCCTCACCCAAGCCGGGAGCTCCCCGGGACTGGGCCTTGAGCTGCTTGTGGCTGGTTTTATGGCTGCCATATGATTTACACCCATTTGCAGGCATGTGGCGGACAGATAGGTTTTAACCAGTAGTTGTCATGTGTGGGGTCCCTGACTGTCTGGAGACCTGCCCCTGTAGGGGAGGCCGGCACCCCGCCTTTCCCATCAGGACCGGGATGCTGGGAAGCGGGTAAATGGGGATGGCTGATGGGGGTACCCCAGGGGACCAGGAGGCAGGGATACTAATAAGCCCAGCCTGACTTTCCTCTGCCCTTCTGGGAAATGGTGACAAACACCAGCACTGAAAACTGCAGTTGTCACCCCCGTCCCCCACCACACTCTGCAGACAGGCCTCCACAACAGGAAGAAGCCCCCTTTCTCTCAGGCTCTGAGTGGAAGTGGGGATAGGGGGAGTGGCACCTCGCCTTTATGAGCAGAACTCATAGCTGGGGGCTCCGATCCAGCGCACGAGTCCCTGGTGTGGCCAGACTCACCCGTAAGCAGGAGACACCCACAGGAAGCAGCTCTCCTCTTACATACGATGGTGTGAAGATCCGTGGTGGCACTCAGGGTTGACACTGACTGCCCACTTACTGCACTGAGCACCTGCAATGCGTGCCCACACGTGTCTGACCACATGTGGCCCTCACGAGCGCTCCTAAAGTGGGCTCCACGGCTGCAGCCACGATAGGGAGACAGGCTTTGGCGAGGCGGGAGAACACGTGGAAAGGTGTTCAGACTCACACCTGCCTCACGCCAAGGGCTGCACGTGAAACCAACCAAACCAGAAGCTCTGGGAATGGAGGAATTTTCCCCACGTGGCAGTTTTGCTTTGCATTCAGCAGACACTCAAATGCTTGCTGAATGAGATGCTTGCCATGCAGTCAATTTTTAGGTTTTGCACTTCTAGGTGACGTATCTTTTCTACTCTTTTCCACCATGTGGCTGCCGAGCCTGGTGCCACTTTCCCTTGTCCCCGAAAAGCCTTGGCTCCTTTCCTGTAACAAGCTGTGTGAGCTTGAACAGGTCACTTTACCTCTTTGGGCCTCCTTGAGTGAAACAAAGGGGTTGTATTATTCTACATGAAAGGAGCCATCAGCAAAGACCACATTATTTCGTGTGTCTGTTATGTGGATTGTCGGGAAGAGGCAAACCCACAGGACAGAGGCAGATTGCTGAGTGCAGTGTTGAGAGGACAAAGAGTGGCTTCTCACGGGCCCAGGCTATCCTTTGGGGCCATGGAACTGTTTTGGAATTAGATGGCACAACACTGTGAATATACTAAATGCCACTTAAAATTGTTAGTTTTATGTCATGAGGATTTTACCTCCACGTAAGAAAAGGGGTGAGACTGTCCCTCGAGCCCCTAGCTGGTGTCACATTATCTCAGGGGGTCACATCCTTGCTCCCCTCCCTCGGCCAGATGCCTGGAGCCGCCCAGGCATCACAATGGCACCTCTGTTAATGAAGAGGAGGTTCTCCCCCGGTGAACTTCGTGACCAAAAACTAGAAGGAAAAGCCACAGAGGAGGACGACATTTTCCAGAATGTCAGAGAAGGGTGGCAGGTGAAGTGAGCATAGCATTAGGTGTCCACTGAAGGTGTGGGCCCTGCTGAGAAGAGCACCAGGGTTCGGGAGTGCAGGAGTGCCTTGCGGTGCTCGTCCTTTGGGGCTGGGGGACTGAGGCCCCATGCAGGGGATAGAAGGTGGAGGACGCGGAAGATATTCAGAGGGGCCAGAGCCTGGGGAGAGGGGCAGTTCAAAAGCCTTAATGAATCCACACATCCCAAATGACCTGATTCTTCCTACACACAGGGGTGCTGTTTGGAAAAGCGTGATGCTTTTCTTAAAAGGTTAGAGTCCCATCCTTAAGCATTCCTAGTTCCCCTCAGTGACCCGGGATTAGGACATGCTTCCTGGGCCTACATTTATATAATGTCACGTATCCAGAGATGATTCACGGGGAGCTTGCAACCCAGACCTTCAGAGGAGGGGAGCACGTCCTTATCTGGCCCATTTTCCTCTAACACTGGTCGATGACCAAGTGTGCAGAGTCCCTGCTGCTTCCAATCTTTCTTCTCAGCGCTTCTAGAGCCAGGAAGGGAGGTAAGCAAATTGCTGGGCCAGTCAGGACCCCAGCTGACCACGTGGGCAGCCCCCTGTGTGGGCCTGAAGGGGGCCGCAGGGCCACCTTTGACCAGCGACACGAGGACGCAGAGCTCTGCTTCTGGGCTGAACCCGCACATGTGTTTCTCTGCTCAGCTCCCTCATCCTTCTAGATGTTGGTGATGAAGACACCAGCTGGCTTCTCCTCTACTAAACCTCTCCCTGTGGGCAGCCCCCGAGGGAACGCAGCCCCCTCCGCCCCTGCCGGCCTCGCGCCTGGCCTCAGAGGTGGCTGTGCTGTGCTTTCTGTTCTAAAACATTAATTATCCTTTTCTTCTACAATGAAAGCAATCTATGTAATAGTGGAAACTTTAGAACTTTAGAAAATGCAAGAAAAAATCAAGATCTCCTCTTCTTCCTTCGGGAGGTGCCCCTCAGCATTTTGGGGGACCTTTTATGTTTAGGTTCAGGGCTGGCTTCCTGCTTGGACCTGTGCCACACAGGGCTCGGCTCAATGTTCTGCTCTCGGCATCTTGAAATTCTCAATCACTTTTTTTTAATAGAGATGGGGGTCTTGCTATGCTGCCCAGGCTGGAGTCCTCCAACTGCTGGGTTCAGCAATCCTCCCGCCTCAGCACCCAGAGCAGCTGCAGCTGGGACTGCATGTACACGCCACTGCACCCCGGTCCAAAAATTCCCAGTCACTTTGAACATGGGAACCTGCATCTCCACTTTGTGCCTGGCCCTGAGAATTATGTAGCCAGTCCTAGACTACATAGCCAGTCCTAGACAGAAGTTATAACAGCAAAATTGAGAGCGTATGGTGTTCATACTATTTTAACACATTATCTGGGTTTATTTAAGATAAAGCTTCTTCAAGTAATACATAAGCAGTTTAATAAAATCAAATTGCATACAAAGTCCAACAGACTAGAAGGATCTGATGCCTGCGGTCTGTGTGACCCTCGTGACTCCTGGCTCAGCCCCTGGCTCAAGGCAGGTAAAATGGGCATGGACCACTGGAGGGACCGGGAGAGCTTCTGAGCCCCTCGGTTCTCCAACTCTGTTCCGGAAACCCATGCTGAGAGTGGCAGGGGTGGGATCGGAGCTACGGGTGCTGTAAGGGCCATGGTGAGAGAAGATCCCTGACTCCCCACTGCCACGGGAAGAGCTTTGTTTCTGCCTATTCCATGGAGTGGGGTTTCAGGGAAGGTTCAACTGGGTGAAAGGGCTGCACTGCAAATGAAGAGCCACAGCCATCTGGCCTATCAGCTGCCTTTTTTTTTTTTTTTTTTTTTGCAGTTTTTGGCTGGGGCTGGGTTTGAACCCGCCACCTCTAGCATATGGGGCCGGTGCCTTTGAGCCACAGGCGCCTCCCCTATCACCTGCTTTTGTAAATAAAGATTTACTGGAGCTCGGCCATGTCCACTCATGTGCAGATTGCCTCTGGCGGCTTTCACGGTGCAGCAGCAGAGTTCCAAAGTTGCCACAGAGACTTCTTGGCTGGCAAGTTCTGAAATGTTCATTATCTGGCTCTTCATGGAAAAACGTTTACTGACCCCTGATCTAGTCAAATCCTCCCATTTCATAGATGAGCAAACTGAGGCCCAGAGACAGAGTCAAGGTCACAAGTTAAGAGAATTGGGAGCTGGGAATAAAAGCTCCAGTCCAGAGAATTCTTGTGCATAGGGAATTCCAAGGGCCTCCCCCTCCACCCCAACAGCTCACCTCCAAGGAACAACAAACAAGAAGACCTATCTTCCAGCTTTTCCTAAAATATCTACACAGGGAGAGATCCCAGTGCCTCGCCCTCCCAACAGTTCTCTAACATCAACCCATTTCTTCCTCTCCTGTGATCTTGGACAGAGCAGGCGTGCCATCTTTATGGCTTTGGGGACAGCACAGAAGAAAAAAGCGGGGAACAGACAAGGCAAGGACAAGTTGTGAACAATCAGCCTGCCATCTCCCCTCCCCTTCCTTTTGTTTTACATGGAAACCTCCCCCATCTCTAGGGCTTGGAAATTGGATCTGCCAGGGACCCTGCGGGGAGCACAGGTGAGCAGGGGCTCAGGCGGTGTAAATAATGAGCTAAGCTAGGATTTGCTGATGATGGAGAGACCTTCGGGGGAGTGAAACCACCACGGCGACAAGGAACCCACGCGTGCCCGGCGATACTGATGAGCAGGCTAAGTGGAGTGGTCACGTCATTAACTCCAGCTCGGCAAAATAATTACATGCAAAGGGAGCCTGTCAGCAAAAGCAGAAAACAAATGCGAACCTTCCGAGGCGGCTTTTAAGGAGGGCTGTGTGTCTCCAAGGCCCGAGGGTGCCTGTGCCCCAGTGCCAGGGCAGACCCAAGAGGAGGGACGATTCTGCCCCGGAGGTGAGCAGACAGCACCACTTTGGGAACAGACGGTATTTGTTACTTGTTCCGAAGGGCTGTTTTGAGCCTGCAACCAGGCCTTCTCTGAACTCGTCCTAGACAGCTGAGCCGTGTCCTAAGTGAGGCACAAGGGGGTCAGAGAAAGGCCGTGGACATGGGGCTAAGCGGAGACTTATGTGTCCGGGACCAATCACTAACCCTCCCTGAGCATCAGCTGACTTAGCTGCAGGATATGTTTATCTCAAAATTGTGAGGGCAAAGATTCGCCGTGGGCATTTGGCTGGAAGGGATGGAAAAATTCTGCTCACATTAGAGGTGTATCTCTGCCCTGCAAAAATCATAGACTCGTTTTTATAACCTGCTCTGAGGGTCATCTTGCCATTCCCGTCATCACTGAAGTCTCCCGGCTCCCATTGCCAGCTGGGCTCGCTGCCTCCAGCGATGTTTTCTGCACTAAAGATGACATGAGCCAGGCATCTCAGTGCCATCCCCAGAGGAGAAGGAGGGATGCCCCTCTGCCTTCCACTTATTTCTTTGAACAGTCTGCAGTGGCCTTGGCAGAGGGCCCCTGAAACCCCAGCATTATGTGTCACTGCTCTGCGAAGCCATCTTCACTGCTGCCAGCCCAGAAGGTGGGCTGGATTCTTTGCCCCCCCCTTGTGCTTTATCTGTGTGCACTGTGCAGGCTCTATGAGGACAAGCACCATCCTGCAGCCATCACCACCCCCCAGCACACATGGCTGGCACCCAGGAAATATTTGTGGCACACATAGGTGCACGGACAGATGAGTAGACGGATGGGGAAATGGGCAGATGGCTGTATGAACAGGTGTGAGGGTGGGTGGTGAGTACAGCGGTAGGTGACAGTGCCCACCTGAGAGAGCTGATTCCTGGCTTTGGCAGCTTAGCATCGGCAAATGAGAGTAGCTCATTCCAGCCCAAGGAGGCCCTGAGAGCACAGGGGACATCTCTGTCCCCATACGGTGTTTTCCATTTCAGCCCTGGAGACCATAAAAATTGACTTAACAACAGCCCAGAGGGAGCTTCTGTCTTCAGGCTGCAGCTTTCAGAATTACTCTCCCATCATCAGAGCCTGCAAACAAAAGAGGAACCATGCCCGGCAACCTCAGAGGATCAAAGGCAGAGGAGAGAAGCACAGATTGCCCGAGTGGCAGCAGCCCCTGGAAGAAACAAGGTGGGAGAAGCCAGAATCAGGGGAACCGGAGCCTGCCTCACCCACACTCCTTTCCCCCCAGGTCCTGAAGGTTCAGAGCAGAGGCTGAAAACCGCCCGGTGGAGGAAGGAGAAGATAGCCCACAGATTGTTCTTTTTGGCCCATACTGTGCTTTTTAATTTTAAAATGTGGATGCTAAGATTTAAAAACCAAGCTTTCATGGCAACAATCTACATGCCTGGATCCTCTAGTGATACCTGGTCCTCTCCCATGTGACAGCAATCCCCAGGGCTGAGCGGTCACTGCCTGTCTGGACAGAGGCATTCTCCAGCTGATGCAGACCTGCCCACCTGTGCCTGCTGGGCCCTAAAGTGCGCCCAGGTGTCTTTGGCTAGGAGGACCCTTCCCGGCCCTTGCAGGATGGAGCCAACACAACCATCCCTCTTCCTCTGTCTTTCCTGTTTTTCCTAATTTTCCAGGATGCCCCAGCCAGGATCAAAATACTAATTCCATTATCCCCCAACTTGTGCATCTAAAGAGACCAGTGGGGCAGCTGGGGCTCCTCCCCAGTGGGGTCTCAGCTTCCACACTCTGCTGAGGTTGAGTCACATGCCGTATGGGACCAAGTGATGCCTCTTGTAGTTTAAGGAAAAAAGGGAAAACTGACAAGGGCCTCACCCAGTCACTACCTACTCCAGAGGGGCACCAAAGACCCTGTTGTTCCCCCCAACACTTGGGCTATGTGTTGGTCAGGGTTCTCTGAAGAAACAGAACCAATAGGGTGGATGGATAAACAGTCAGACCGATGACAGATAAATAGAGAACAGGTGATAAATAGAGACAACAGGTAGATGTAGATAATAGGTGATAGACAGGCATACACATGGATTAACAGATAAATAGATGACAGATGGATAGATGATTGATAGATGACAGGAGATAGCAGATAGATGATATAGAAATGGATAGATAATTGAAAGATGATGGATGGATGGACAGACAGACAGATGATAGGACAGATACTTGGGGAGATCTTATGGGAATTGGCTCATGCAATTGTGGAAGCCGAGAAGTCCCGGGATCTGCTGTCCCCAAGCCCGGGAACAGCACAGTCTGAGTCTGAAGGCCTGAGACCCTGAGAGCACTGGGTATGTCCAGAGTCGGAAAGCCCAAGAACCAGAAGCTCTGATGATGCCCAGTGCAG
Organism: Perodicticus potto; assembly: GCA_963574655.1. Lineage (NCBI taxonomy): Eukaryota > Metazoa > Chordata > Mammalia > Primates > Lorisidae > Perodicticus > Perodicticus potto. Next base: position 29,024 of record CAUYRH010046843.1, read on the forward strand.
AAAAAGATGGGTGTCCCAACCCAAGAATTTCCCAGAGAGAATCTGTCCTGCCCCTGTCCCTCTGTCCCATCTGAGCCCTCAGCAGGTGTGAGGACACCACCCACGTTGGCAAGAGTGGGTCTTCCATACTTCCATGCTCCTCCAGTTCCAAACCCGATTTATGGAATTGCCCTCACAGACACACCCAGAAATGACGTCTTCACCGCAGTCGGGGCATCCCTAACCCAGCCAAGTGGACACGGGACAGAAATCATCACAGACTGCCTTCCCTGCGGGCCAGGGTCCCAGCTCAGGACTCTGTTCTTGGAGTTCTTAGAGTTCTGGAAGGGGGAGGTGGCGAGAGAGGAGAGAGCAGGTGGGATCCGTACCTGTTTGCACTTGGATAATGCAGCAGGCTGTGTGCGGAGGCAGGAGTGCCGGCGAGGGTTGTTTGTTCTGGGAATGGTTAATCCTTGTGCAAATTTATATCCTGAATCTTTAATGCAACTATGTCAATGAAGAGTCGGCAGCCTGCTCAGCTCAGCTGAGTCTGAGCTGCGGAGTTCTTAACCCGAGCTCAAGGAGCTCCGAAGGGACTGCCGCCCAACAGGCACCTCCAGGAAGGTGGCCCGGACTGGGCACAGGGAGAGAGGACAGCTCTGAAAGGCCAAACTGTGTAACTGGTAAGGTTGACCAGGGTCCATCTCCCACTCACTGTGTACAGACGTCACACACACAGCTCTGCGTGGAAACCTTGCTCTGTTGCCTTTACAAGTATCTGTTTTTAAAATAAATTCTGGTGTTGGCCTGAAGTTGAGTAATCTCAAGCCAACTTAAAGCAGCGCAGACTGTGGTGACAGTTAAACAAACACTGACATTCAAGGGGAACGGCGGCCTGAAGAAGACGAGTTGAGCCTAGCGGAGGAGGCCCCAGGCCCAAGCCCACCATGGCCACAACTCTCTCCTCTCACTGGCCGGGACCCTCTGCAGAGTCCCCTGCGAGCATGCTGGTAAAAGTCTAATGACCAGCTCTCCAGGAGAAAGAGCCAGCTCTGTGGCGTTTGCTAATTCCTGTGGTGTAAATACTCCTGCCTGGGTTCAAGCTATCTGTGCAAGGGCACAAATCTATGGAGGGTGGCTCAAGCACGCCACCAAGCCAGGCAAGCTTGTGTCCTACTCTGAGTTTTATTTTCTTTTCTGCTGAGCTGCAAGCAGAAGAAACAGAAAACTTGGAAGAAAAGCAGAGTCTTTCACCAGAGAAATAAAAAACAAGCAGCTAAAACCTTCGTCTGTGAGTAAAAAGTGCCTGAGACCATTTGCAAAGACAAAAGAGAAAAAAAAACCAACCTGGGAGCCCCGGGAGCCACCAATGCCCCAGCCCAAGGCAGCAGGGCTGAGGGACCTCCAGTGGGGCCAGGCCCAGGCGTGGCATAGGGAGATATTCTTGCAGGAGGGGCCAGAGCTGGTGACCAGAAGAAGAGTGGGAGCTCAGTCTCCTCATCTGTAAAATGGGCCAGTGTTGCATCCCCTGCAGAAAGCTGCCAGAATTAATGAGCAGATGGTTTCAAATGCTTGGCACCATGCCTGGCACTCAGTATGCACCTTCTCCGTGGGGACCTAAAGACATAGACCCCTGCAAGAGGGATGCAGGGGAAAGCCCAGGTCAGAAGTCATTAGGGAGTGGATGGGGACCTCTCTATAAGTAACTGCACCACTGCCTGGGGGAAGGAAGCAGAGACCACGAGCCGTGGGCACCTGCTCAGTGCCTGAAGAGTTTGTCTCCAGCAAGAGCTGGGAGAACAGGCCAGGCCTCCGAGGACAGGACAATGGAGCCTCACAAACACAGCAGGGGACAGGACAGAGTAAGGGACTCTAGAACACAATGAGGGAGAGGGGAACACAGCTGGCTCTCCATAGGGCACAGTGGGACAGGAACTGCTCGTCACAGCTTGCAGTGAAATCTCGACCATTAACTGAGCCAAAGTTCCCCAGAATGAGTTCCTCAGAGGACAGCGGCAGAGGGTGCCCCTGCCATTCTGAGTCTCAGCTGAGGGCTGGGGCCAGCCCACCCTTCAGTTCTCGCTACGGCACCGTACTAGCAGGTGCCAGTGAACACGGGTGCTTCTCTTGCATTTTAAGGTATCACCCTTGCATTTTAAACTGCATATTTCAGTGGCCTTCCCCAAGGAAAGAAAAGTTGGCAATCTGGGGAGGGGGTGAAACTGTGATGGGGACCTACCTAGGCAGTCTTTCTAGTCTCTTTAAATTTAACACCTAAGGAAGTGGTCCTATTGCCCACTCGGGAGACGGACCCCTCCCTCTCTCCCCCTTCTTCCCTCTCTCGCCCCCCCCATCTCTCTCATCCTTCCCTCTTTCCCTCCCCTACCCTTTCTGGAACCGAGGAACCCCTGGGGACAAGAAGTCCCTGACAGAGGGCTGACTCTGAGTCAGCGTGGGCAGAATCTGTAGCCAGAGGGACTGACCTGGATCTGGGGAGGCAGGGGACCGTCAGCTCCCCAAGCTGGACAACGACCCAGAACCATGCAGCAGGGGCCCCTCAGCACCCACTTCTCTGTGGAAGGCGGGGTGTCCTCCTGCTATCTGGGGGTGGGGCAGCAATTCTCCCTCCCACAAGGGCTCTTGGGTCTATAGTGGACTCTCTCCTCTTGGGGCACCTGCTCACTGTGCCCCCAAGGAAAGGCCTGGGAGAATTCCTTCTCACCTCCGCTGCAGAGCCTGAGGGCTGCACCACCCGCCAGGTCCTCAGGTGACCCTGGAGAGAAGGCTTCCACCCCCACACAGCCAGGACCCCCAGAGCTGCCCAAGCTGGCCAGATTCTGGCCCCTGAGACCAGCTGTCAGCCCATCATCTTGTTAGTGTAATTCAGCACTAAATGGTCTGATTAAATAGGCCTTCCCAGGGCCCAGCTGGAGGTGATAAGCTCCAGCAAGGATTTGTTTTACCTCAAACTGGGATGTTCAACCCCAGGAAAAAAAAAATTCCTGCTCACAGCCTCCATGGCGCTTCTCTTTCTGCGTGTGGATGGGCCATTTGCAGAGACGGTTGGATAGAGCCAGATTCCGTGACGGGAAATGGCATCTCTTGTGGCCACTTAAGAGAAAATAAACCATGAGCAAGGCAGGAGCTGGGGTCTTCCCCGGTGCAGAGACTTCTGGCACCTGGTACACCAGTCACGGAGGGACCCCCGCTCGCCACAGCCAGGACGGACCCCAGCCATGCTGCCCACGGAGCCAGTGAGTGTCAGGACTTCCCGACGCCTCTGCCTGACCCTAACCCGGGCCCTGAGCCTCGCACCCCAGCAGGGCCAGCTCTGCACTCTCTGCCCTTGTCCCCTGTCGTGGCTGTGTCCTCCACCCTGCACCTTGGCAAAGGTCATCTTCAGCATCAGTGGACAGACACGCAGCCGTCACAAAGCCTGCCTGGGTCACCAGTGGCCCTACAGCTGACCCTTTAACCACATGGATCCCTGCTGCCCCCGACACGACAAGAGCAACCCCTCTTCCTCCTCAGCCTGCTGAACGTGCAGGTGACGAGGACGGAGGCGTTTACGATGGTCTCCTTGCACGTACTGAACCGTGAGTAGATTTCCTCTTCCTTACGATTTTCTTCATACCTTTTTCTTTTCCGCAGCTTACTTCATTGTAAGAATACGGTATCTAACACGTTCCACTTAGAAAACGTGTGTCAGTCGACTGTTTGTATCACCTGTTAGGCATGTGGTCATCAGCAGGCTAGTAGGAGTTAAGTTTGGGGGAGTCAAAAGCTACATTCAGACTCTTGGCTGCACAGGAGGTCAGCTCCTCTAAACACGGTGGTGTTCAAGGGCAGCCCTGGGACTGGACAGGCTGACAGATGAGAAGGGTGCTCCACACACACAGAGTTCAGTCAACGAGGTCACGGTGACCTCAGCACTGCACATGTGATCTCCGATGCCCCAACACCCAGATGCACGTCCGGAACACACCGGCTTTCTCCCGAGAGGCCCGGCTGCAGAGCACCCTGCGTCCTGGCTCATCTAACACCATTTCGGCTTTTGTCGGCTCTTCCTCCTGCAGATCCAGAACATCACAGTTGCGCAGCTGGGGGTGGAAAATGGTGTTTGGATTATTCGGCGCTGGAGGAGGAAGTGGGGCATTCGTGGGTGGTTGGGGGAGCATCTGAGCACAGCGGCGTGGGGGGAGGTTACTGCCTAGACACAGCCTCTGCCCCTTGCTCTGGCTGCTGCCACATTAGCCCCTTTGCTCCGGGGAACGGCGCGGCAGTGATGGATGAGACTTTAATTAAAGTAATGAGACGTTTATAACGGTGGTTATCTCCAGAATTAGGCCTTGTGGCAATTATTCCTGGGGAACGTTCCCTGGGTAGATGGCTCCCTTTTTAGAGCACAAGAGGAGGGTGAGAGGTGCTGCACCTGAAAGGAATTTTCCCAGCACCCCCTGGGCCATGACGCAGCTGCAATGGGCCCAGTTACCCTGGAGAACAGGACCCGACCTCTGCCTGAGGTTTCTCCGCAGAGGAGCAAAGATCCAGTGACCCTCATGACCTGGCTAGGTCACGGGACACTAGAAGCCCTGGGTTCAAGTCCTGCTTTGACAATACTTGCTGGATCTGGGACACTGAGCCAATTCCCATCTCTCTGAGCCCCATTTGCTTTTGCAAAACAGGATGAAGACCTCACAGGCTACTGCAAAGAAGAGACGGAGTAGGTCCGTGAAAGTGCTTTGTGAGCTTCGGCACCAGACCCTAGTGTGCTTGTAACAGCACATTCCAGAGCACTCCTGTTTGTTTATTTGTTTATCTATTTATTTATTTTGAGACAGAGCCTCACTGTCTCAAAAAAAAGTAAAGTGCTGTGGCGTCACAGCTCACAGCAACCTCAAAGTCTTAGGCTTAAGAGATTCTCTTGCCTCAGCCTCCCAAGTAGCTGGGACTACAGGCACCCGCCATGACAGCTGGTTATTATTATTTTTTTTTGTAGTTGTCATTGGTGTTTAGCAGGCCCTGGCCAGGTTCGAACCCACCAGCCCCAGTGCATGTGGCTGGCGCCCTAGCCACTGAGCTACAGGTGCTAAGCCAGAACAGTTCTATTTAGACTCCAGGATAGTCCCTCCCTGCGGTGGGGCCTTTGTCCTAGTAGTATCGATTGTGTGGGTTTCCAACACTGTTGACGATTTATTAAAAAACAAACAACCTCACAGACCCGGCAGGATGTGGTGGCCCTGGGAACTATGGGCAGAATTGTGGGCTTACACCTTCGGCCAGAAAGGTGTAACTTGGGCCACTTCACTTAACCCCCTGGGCTTGACAATCATGACAACCAGCCTATTTACCACCAAGCGTCTCGGGGATGAACATGACTGCCCTAGGAGAACGGGGCTGCCGCGCTGCCAGCCTGAAACACCTTGTCATTCAACACGTAAAGTCTCAGGGCAAAGCCGGGACTCCAGCAGCATCTGCCCACCGTGCCAGCCTCCCTACCTGACAGTGACCAGAGGGACATGAGCATCTCCAACACACAGCAAAGCATGAAATGCAGGCCTTTTGTATTTTGAGGCGTTCGCACCCACCCAAACGTTTGCTATTTTAAAAATCACGGGCAACTCTTAAATAAAATTTATTAAAATTTGACCATGTGCCAGGCACTATTTTAAGCGTATCTCCCACATTGTCAGATCAAATCCTCATAACAAGCCTGTGAGGGTTGTTGTTATTACAGGTACTCCCGTTCAACAGATGGGAAACAGACACAGAGAGGTTGAGAGATCTCCCCAAGGTCACACAGCAATGTGGGCCCAGTGCTCTGACTGTGACACCACACTGCCACACTGATTCCTCGTGTAGACACTCTGCTGGAGGGTGGACCCCAGATAAACTGCGGTCAGTGCCGATCGCACCTTTCTAGACTTCTGCAGGGTCTGCCCTCGCTCCCCTCGCCCCATGCCCACCTACCCGGCCTCTCTGCTGTTTCCCCTGCACCAGTCAGCTCACCCAGCCTCTGTCCTGTCCTCTCCCAGGGTTCTGGGGCTTCCCAGAAGTCAGGGTACAAACAACCCGATTCCGGCAGTGGGGAGCGGTGGCCGCCACCGCCTCTCAGTGCGTTCACCTGTTGTTCCAGGTGCTGTTCTAGGTGCTGCTGAGCAAGCCAGGTGGGGCCTGTGCTCAGGGAGCCCAGTGTCCTGCAGCCTGAGACGCCTGGCCCTCTGAGGCCACCTGGCTCTGCACCAGGGGACAGGACATCAGGAGAGCCAGGAGGGGGGATGTGTCTGCTCATCCAGCAGAATAAGGTGCTGGGAAAAGGGAGGCTCTGAGCAGAGGGGAGGAGAGCAGGTAGCTGTCACCCAGGGTCCCTGGCATGGCCACTGTGCTGCTCCCCACTTCCATGTCCCTGGGGATGACTGGGGTGGAATGGGTCCCCAGAGGCCACCTATGCCAGTGGTGTTGGCCTCTGCCAGGAAGAGGCAGGAAGACAATGGCACAGCAGGGGTAGACTCTCACCTGGTGACAGCTGCCAAGATAGCAGTGCTAGAAGCTGCCCCCTACCTCCTCTCAGAGCCCTGGCTTAGCAAGCGCCGGGACTCGTCAGCTCGGGCTCAGCAAATCCTGCAGGAACAGCTGCTCCCTGCATGCAGCTGCCAGCCAGGCCAGCCTGGGAGCACGTACTCTGCCGGGCAGCGGCACCCTGAAGCTGGAGATGCCCCTTACCAGTGCCCTGGGGAGGGGCGTGAAGTAGGGACTGGCCCTGACCTCTGAGTGCAGCCAGTCGTCTGCACAGTGCCTGGGAAAGCTGACAGTGGCCCTGCTGTCTGCCCTAAGCCACAGCTACTGACTCCACGTGAGGAGCCTGTGCCTAGGGCACTACTCAAGACTCTACCCTGCACTGCAAAAGAGCCCCCGTCTGCAGACCAAGTGCTTGGCTCAGGCCCCCCCAACTGGAGCCTTACTTTCAGCAACCCCCACACCTGCCAGGGGAACCTGCGTCTCTCCTTTGGAGAGCCCGAGGACAGGTAAACGTCTCCTTCTCTGTCCCTGGTCCCTCTCCCAGGGGAGCTGCCCAGTGGCGTAGAGCAGAGCAGAGCCGCAGCACCCATGAAGGGGTCTGGGCCACAGACCAGAATGAAGCACATTTTTCCTGGAAGGTGCAGGTGGGCATGGCTAGTTGCTCTGGGTGGCGATAGGGTGCTGGGACCTTGGGGGCCAGGGCCATCATGATCCAGGCCCGCAGAGCAGAGACCCTCGAGTGTACACCTTGCAGAGCCCTCTTCTGTCACCCCACCAGAGATGCCCCAATCCTGGGGGACTGATTTGTCCCAGTAAGTGAAGAGTTAAAAAGAAACAAGAAAGTCAGTCCATGAAAGGCCTAGCCGGGGAGGTCTTTCCATTCTTTGTCTGTGAGTCTGAGACCCTGCTGTGGGTGCTCCTGGGGGCAGCTCCTCCCCTCTGTGTCTTCCTCTGGGCTGGGACAGCCCTGGGGACGCCAAGCAGGCCCAGGGGTGAGCCAGCGAGGGACTTCTTGACAAAAGAAGAGGATCAGGCCTGAGATACAGCCTGGGAGGATGGTACTTAGCCTCACAGCAGGGGGCAGGGGAGAGCAGGAGAAGGACGGTCCCTCCCCATAGCAGGCCCCTCTGTCCTCTCTCTCACCTCCTCTGCCCTCCTCACAGCTAGAAAGACCCTGGTGGTGGGTCCTGGTGGGAACAGAGGATGCCCACTCTGGGGGAGATAGTCCGCTCAGCAGGGCCCTCAGAGAGCACCCAGGCCACTCGACCACCCTCGCCCACACTACTCTCTCTGTGTGCAGGCTTCCTGCTGACCCCTCAGACCAGCCCATGGGTGTGCTGGGGTGGCGTGGGGGAAGCTAATGCTCAGCCCTCTCTTACTGTCAGCACCCAGATTGGTTCTGACGCTGCCACGAAAAGCGTTTTGCAACCAGACCGTCCGCCCACCTCCCTGAGTGCCTGGACCCAAATGCAGGGAGGGGGAGGGGAGGAGGCTTGGACGGCCTCCAGGGGTCTCATCCTCTCCATGAACCCCCTCCACGCCCCCAGAGGTCTCATGAGGCACACCCTGCATGGACTGCTACTCCCCCAGCACCAGCTCCTGGCCCTTGGCCCGACTCCCCCGCCCAGGGCCACCTGCCTCGCTAACTTAGCATGGTAATAGCACGAGTGGGCTTTTTTCTCTTACAGTCAAAATCAATGACCATGACAGTTATAAGGCAAGCCGTGGGGAGGAAGAAGAAAGCATCTGGTGTCAAGACTGATGCAGGCAGCAGTTAGAGGGACCTATTAGGATCTCAGTTGCCTTAGGCTGTGCTGCTCATGTGAGCAGCGGGATGTCAGGGGACCCACGGCAGGCAGGCAGCCTTCGTCCGCCACACACCCGTCATTAACGTGGAAGGTGAGACACCGCGGCGATTAGACAAAGATGTCTCAGTCACACCAAGGGGACCAAGAATCCCATTGGAGAGAAGGGGAGCTTGAGGGGTCTGCCCTGACTTCAGGGCCCCGAATTAGTGTCTGGACAAATGGACCTCACGGCAGCACCAAGCACAGGGCTGACACTCGGGAGTGGGAAGGCCTGGCAGCCCTTTCAGGCAGGGACCCTTGGTCCTTCTGCAGTCAGCATCACTCCCCTGAAAGAGAAGGAGACTTGCGGGGGGTGGGGAGATGACTGAGCCCCCCACCCCATCCGTTTAGGTAGCTGGGGTCCTGTCCCTGTCCCAGAGTACTTGTTTGATTTCCTCCCTGAAAGAAGGGCTGGAATACGACAGCATTGACCCCTGGCTCCCTCCTCCCCTGCCCAGACAGAGTGGAACAAGTGGAGCTGGGGGCTCTCCCCAGCCGGGAGGGAGGCGCCCGGTGGGGCGGGTCTCAGTGCTACCTGGCAACCTTGGGCAGCTCTCTAACTCTGCCCTCCATTTCCTCATCTATAAAGTGGGGTGTGAATATCGGCTTTGGGGGCCATTAGGTGCAGGATGCAGGATGGGCCGCCTAGTCTGCAGGACCCAGTGCGAAAGACAGGGGCCCTTGTTAATGACGGACTAAGTTTGAGACGGCAACCATTACCATCAAGGCCTGCATGAGTAGCCGTGGGGGCCCCACACAGGCAGGTCCCTGCCCCGGGCACCCACGCGGAGCTAATGAATGAGGGAAAGGAGCCCAGCCTTTCCCAGCGATAGTGAAGAGGGGACACTGAGCCTCATCAAGCCCCGATTCCTGCAGCCCCAGCCCTGACCATAATGGTCCCAGGGATCAGCTGGGGGCGGGGCCGGCGCTGCGGTGAGTGAGATGGTGCCTAGTGGGGCCTGGGCAGATACTGGTAACCACAACAACAGAGGACTCGCCGTCATCATGGTGGCCGTGCCTCTCCTCAGGGGGGCTGGTTTAGAGGTGAGAACACAGTTCCTTCCCCCTCCCCCTCCTGTCACGCTCCTCCCAAGCTGGCCCTCTCCCAGCCATCCTCCTTCTGGCTGGTCCTTGCTCTGAGCACCCAGCACCCAACACTGGTGGGTGAGGCAGGGGAGCCCCACCCAGAGCACACATGGAGGTGCCGGGACAGTCGGGTGGCCCCTCCTGCAGGGCACCTCCGTGTGAGAGGACAGGCAAGGAAGAGAAGGTGTGCCCACAGCATCCTGAAGGCTCCAAGGATGCGATAAGACCAGAGCAGGTGACAGTGGGCCTGCCCGGCAGAGGAAAGGCACTGGGCAGGGCCTCCTTTGGCTGATTTGCTAAATTTTCACAGGCACCTTTTGAGAAAAGGTTTCTTATCTCCACTTCACAGATAATAAGGAAACAGGTGCAGCATTGACACCGAGAAGCTGCCCAGGATTCAGAGAGAGAGCAACAAGCAAGTGCCGTGGTCACCTGGATAGGGCACCCTGGCAACCCCACACCTCTGCCCATCCATACTGTGGGCCGCAGGCTGCCTCACTGCCCTCATGACTCCCAGGCTCAGGAAAGTCTATTCTCCTGGGGAAACACGTCGGGAAGGCTGGGAGGAAACTTGGTGTGGGATGTGGTGTGGCTAATACTCCCATTAAATAAATACATTGTGTTAATTGGATTACTCAGACAGTACAATATACTACTGGATTTCCAACACGATGCTAATAAATTGTGTGAGGAACTTAATCATGTTAGCATCCCGAAGGCTTGTAAGAGATGAAATGAGAAAACCAGGCGAAGTTGACACCCAGGGCTTCCGGGAGGTCCTCAGGCTCGCGGAATCTGCCACCAGCTTCCCTTCACCTGGGTTTTTGACGCGGAAGCTGCTGGCTGGGTTGGCGAGGTTGGGGGCATTCACTGTGGTGGATGTCATTCTCCCGGTGGCCTGCAGTTCTCTCACTGGTGCCTGAAAAACAGCACCAGGACCCTAAGCACACTCTGCCCTCCTGCTCTGCTCCCCCTCTGGGCAGAGACTTGCTCTCCCGCTGGTGACTTGGGAAGTGCGTGTCCACCACGTTCCCCTTCGCACGGCGAGTCAGTGCAGGTGCATGACAGCCACGACAGTGGGGGAAGCACCTGCAGTTTTGAGAAGGGCAAGGACAGAGCCAGGTGGCCAGAAGACAAAGCCAGGTGTCCTTCCTGTGTCCCCTCCCTAGGAGCTCCAGAGAGACAAGATCCCTCCTGGCCTCCGAGCGTGGAAATCAGGTGTCAGTGTTTAATGAACATTGAGATAGGATTGGAAGTGAGGCCCAGGGAACGAGGGATGGACAAGGCTTTGTGCTGGAGAGGCCTGGGATTTGTCTCACCGAGCAGGCAGGTGTCACCACCTGGGGCACACACACAAACCTGAAATCAGTCCCCAGTCAGGAGCATCTCTTTAATGGCCAGAACCTCATTAAAATAATAGCTGGCTTCTGTAGCAGCTTCCCAGGTATTAAAGCAAATGTTTTGCTAACTCTCCAGGTTCAAGAGCAACAGCTTACACGAGTCTAATTAGCATAACAAAATCCAGTGAGGAAGAGAAAGTAGCGCCTCTTGTTTGATGCTTCCTAGTAATTAGCAAGAACAATCACCGCTTCATCCAGAATTTCCAGCCGCCAAGGATGCCAGGGCCTCACTTGAGCACATCAGGAGTCAATTTAGAGAAGCTAAAATAAGGCCATTAAGAGGAATGCTCTTGACGTGCGTGTTTGCAAGCAAGCACACCCCTGCCCGTGCCGCCCGCTTGCACACCTGCCCACACCCTCCACAGCCTCGTGTTCACTCACCCAGGCAGTGCCCTGGCTTTCTGTTCAGCTTGGAGGTGCAGGAGTGAGGAAGGCAGGGTCCCTGCCCCAAAGCCCCCAAAGTCCTGCTCGGCTTTGTTGCTGGCATTTCATGACAGCCTCTGCCTTCCGTGTTCCTGTGCCAAGGGATGAGATGCAGAGATGAGAACATTAGAAACGGGACTGGATGCTTTCTAGGTTTTGAAACCTGTGCTCAGCTCAAAGGGTGCACAGCAGAGAGAGGGCTGCCCTCTTCCTGGGCCAGCAGGCGTCAGAGAAGAATGCCAGAACCAAGTGACCGCAGGTGAAATGGAGTTGGCTGTATGGGTGGCTGTGGGTTAAGGAGAACAGAAAGAAGGGTTACGGGGACACCGTGAGAGAAAGCAACCACGGTGAGACACAGGAGAGAACGCCAGGGTCCTGGCCAGAGATTGAAGGATGGAGGTGGCGGGAGATGGGGCTGTGGCTGAAGGTATCACAGCAGGTCCCAGCTGGGCCTGTGGGGCATGCACAAGGGTGTAGAGAAAGAGGAGGTTGGATGGACAGAGGACAGGCCTCAGCCAGTGAGCCTGGGAGGATGGCACGTCCTCCCCAAGAGTGGTAGGCGGCTTCCAAAGCTGAGGACAGAGAAGGGGAGAAGGGAAGTCCAGACCACGTGGACTAGAAGGCTTGTGGGGCTGGGGGACCGTCCACCTTGAGGCTTCACTACAAAACCTTGCTCCTCGTCAGCCGCCATCCATTATGCTCCTGGTGCCCTGTGGGAGCCGAGACAAGCAGGCAGCTCCACTCTCGGTAGACCCCTGAGCACCTGCAGCAAATGTCCCTGAGCTCTTCCGCCCCTTCGTCTGCTCAGACCAGGACTGGACACACCCTCCTAGCTTTGGACAGGCTGGTCTTGCCTGGCAGTGGGGAGGCCTCTCTGGGAAACAGTGCATGATCATGGAGGGTAATTCACATAATTCGCCTCCAAAGCAAAAGTTGGAACCTATAATGAAGCTTTCCCATCTCCCCTGATTCTTGATTCTTCCCATCTCCCCTCTCTGCAGAAGGGAGGCTCCGTGGTCCCTGCAGGTGGGCAGCAGAGCCGGATCATCCTAGGGCTGGTCTCCAAGCCCTGCCAAGGAACTTGGTGTGTGCTGCGGGAATGAATGACCCCGGCCCTCCGGCTCCTCTCACCAGGAATGTCCCTTAGAATTCTCCATGGTTCCTTTTTCCCAACCCTTGGTCACTTTGGTTATTCTCCTCTAAGCCACAATCTTGACATGACCTTCTGGTGACACCTCGGAATGGACGAAGTTGAGGGAACCAGAAAGCCGTGCAAATCCCATTTCTCCTTCAGCTTGCTCCCCTCTTTTGGGGTGAGGGTGGGGGGCCCTGGAGTAGGGGGGCTGAACCCTTTGTCTCCATACCCCGGGGCCTTGGCTGCTCTCCCAGGGCTGCAAGAATCTGGGGGTAAATGTGGAGAAGTCAGTGACAATCACATACCCCAGGCAGTGATATTATTTGTTGCAACTGGAGGTGAAATAATACGATTTAAACCCCCGGCTCCAGGTGGGATCTATAAGCAGTAAAAAGAGAAAAGAAGGGGGGAGGGCAGAAGAAGAGGAGAAAAGGAGGGGGAGGAGGGAGAAAGGGGGAGGGGAGAGAGAAAGGAGAAGCGGAAAGGAAGAGACAAGGGGAGGGGAAGGAAGGCGATGTGGGAGGGCAGGGGAGGAGAGACGAGGTGGCAAGTGAAGAGAACAAGAAGGGAGAGTTCCAGGCAGAGGAAACAGTCTGGCTCTACGGGCCAGGAGGGCTCTGGGACCCGCAGTACCACAGAGTGGGTGGGCACAGGCAGCTCACAAAGGCCTGGGCAATGGTGCAGAGGGGCCAGCTCCTCCCTGCTCTTGAGATCTGGTTATTACATTTTCAGAAACTTTATGAACTGACTGTTAAACTGAACCATTTAAAAATTAACTTACATCAACTTACAATTATATAAATTTTACTTAAGCCGGCATGGTGGCACACACCTGTAGTCCTGGCTATTGGGGAGGCTGAGGTGGGAGGATTGCTTCAGCCTGGGAGTTGGAGGCCGCAGTGGGCTGCTGTGATCAAACTACTGCACTCACACCTGGGTGACAGAGCGAGACCCTGTCTCTAAAATACAAGTGAATTAAACTGATGTAATTTAAAACAATGATAACAAAAACTCAAAGCTCTTTCTAATTATTTTACTACATTTTGTTATTAGCTACACTCTTGAGGTCATTTATATTTCTTGTATTTGTATGTTGGAAACATGATACGATGATGGCTCTGTCCCTTTCCAACTATGTGTGCGGTCATGTTGTTAATTTGAAATTGGTTATAATAGAAGTATTTACACCATGGCCAGCTACAAATCTGGGCTCCATTTGTATGGTTTTGTTGATTGTCTAGACTTAAGGAAGTAATAGAGAAAATGTTAATAATATAGATTCAACTTTAAACAGCTCACTGTCATTACATGGTGATTAGCACAAAAAAATTGTCAAGTTATGGTTGAATTGCAACCATGGGTTGGCTACAGATATAATATTTCCTCAAAAATGATGAAAGCATTCTGCCAATGTCAGTTGGCTATGTGGAATTTACAAAAAGGAATATTGTATATATCATGAGCGTTTTAGTGCTATTTCGTATACTATTTATTTATATACACTTACTCAGAAAAACAAATATATGTATATATACACACACACACGCACATACACATATTTGTTTTTGCAAGAGCTGACTGTCAAACACCTGCAGAGTTCGACACAGCCTGACAGTCACATTTAGGGTGTGGCTATCAGGTTAGCAAGACAGGCCCTTCCCTGGACTGACGGCATAGAAGGATCTGTAATTAAATTTGGGTTTGGGATGCTGGTTGTAGGGGAGAACAGATAGAATAGCTAGGAGGTCGTGAGAGACCCCTGGACACTGCATGAGCAGTGGGAGGGTGGACAAGTGGGTGCTAAGGGAAGGCAGGGGGGGATGCAGCTGAGAAGTCACAACAATGCCCCATGCCCACTCTCTCAGCCCGGGGTCTGGTCCACTGAGGAAAGGCCCTAAACTCCTTTAGACAGGTCTCGGTGACAGCAGGGCTGTCCCCAGGTCTGTGGCCGTAGTTGCCAACACCCCGGGTTGACTTTGTTTTGCAGGTGTCCCCTCCCCCCCAAATCAGGGTGTTCCATAGCACAGGCTTCACTCTGAGACCTGTTGTCCTGTCCCTGCCTTCACTTGTCCTTTTATTCTGTCATTTGTCACCCCATGTCAGGAGCACAGGAATTGCTTCTGAATTCACTTGGAAGCCATACATGGCAGAGGGCTCCAGATGGGGCAGCTGAGGCCTGAGCAGGACCCAGAGATAATCACAGCTGGAGAGGGCCCCGCCAGTGTGCAGAGAAGCCCCCTTCCTGGCCGATTTTCCCAGGCTGTGGGGCCTCACGCCCTGTGCCCCGACACAGGAAGAGGCCAGCAGCCAATTCGCTGCCTGGTGCCGCTGCCCTGGTCTTTCATCCCTTCACACAGAGCCTCCAGGGCCCCAGCCTCTGATGCACGGAAGACGGGAAACGTGCTCTACAAGGCTAAGCGTGTTTGCCCAAGACATACGGACAATGCTCTTATCACATATGACCTTTACGATATGTGGAACACTGTCCGTGACAAAATGTCATTTAATGATTTTCACACCAGAGTATCCAGCCGCTGATCATGACGCACGCGAGTGGCGGTTGGCACTGCCGGGGAGACCCTAAGGTCCTCGTGATGCCTCCGTGGTCTGTGGGTGGTGGGAGCCTTCGCTTCACTGTGGCGGCCCCACTGTGGCCAGGCTGGGCACTCCCGGGGGCCTCCAGGGAAGGAGGCTGCCTGCTCAGCATCCTGGTGGGAGGGTGTAGGGCTCCTTGTGTGAAGGCGTCTTTGTGTCCCCAGAGCTGATAAATAACCTGCTCTCGATGCATCTGCTGAGCCAGCAAATTCAGCTCTGAGGCCACAGGGGAACCCCCGAGGATGGGCGGCCCCTCCCTGGCTGCAGCTGCACATACTGTTCAGTGAGGGGGTGGCTGGTGTGGCCTCTCCTTCCTGCCTGCCCCCTCCCCCCTGCAAACCTCAGTGGGGGACCAGCAAGTGGTAGAAGTCAAGATATTCACCTCCACAAGGGCATTTTCTGGGGCCAGTCCGTCCACACCTGCATAGTCCCAGTTAGGCCGGCAATAGCCGCAAGCAGCTCCCACGCATTCAGAACAAGCGTGGTGCATTTTGAGAGGCACCGTTTGTGCGGAACAAGCTGGGTTTCCGCAGCTTGCCCTAGGAATATAAAACCATCGTGTTAATCACCGATTATATGCTGAAATGACAACGTTTTAGATGTTCGGGTTTAAAAGATAGGGATTGTTAAACGTAACTTCCCCTGTTCCTTTTTACCTATTTCTCGCGGCTGCTGGAAAATGTAAGGTTGCGGGAGTGGCTTGCGTTGTCCCTCTGTGGGGAGCACAGCGGGAGGCCAAACCCTTGCCCTACACGGAAACCCACCTGGGATGTGGGGAGGATGGACAGGAGGACAGAGAAAAGGCCTTTCTGCGCCCTGGGGTAGGGGCGGCTACCTAGTTCATGGGGGGCAGTGCTTGTGCAGCCACGCCTTGCAGGGACTCTGTGTTTTCCAGGCCTGGTGCTCAGGCAAGGAAAGGCCATGACACACCCCACTTCATTAACTGACATGCAGTGACGTGCATGGAGAGAGACAGGCAGAGGCTGTCCCCTGAGCCCCCATTTGGAAGGGCACTGGGGAGCTCACTAGGGAGCAGGCCGTGGGCACCCATGTCCAGATGACTAGGACCCAGCTGGGTGACAGGCAACCCCCCCGAGTAGTGTGTGCTGGGCTCTGTCCCGGCCCCTTAAACCTGCACCAAGGGCTACTTCAGCTGAACCCAGATATTTCCTGACAAATTCTGGGTGGCCTCCAAACCACAAGTTCAGAGAAACCAATTTCTACCACCATCCAAAAACAGACGTGGGAAGCACCGGTGCCCCCACCCTGCAATGGCCATGAGAGCACGTCTCTATCAGAGTCGTCCTGGGTCCATCTCGGGAGGAGTAATGGCGCCCTGGAGTGAGGGGCAGCTCACAGGCGGGTCCACCTGCCGGGCCTCCCTGTGCGTTAGACGCTGTGCTAAGAGGGAGGGCGCACAAGGAGCAAGAGCTGTCTAAGATGGGCACATCCACCGATCACCCCAAATACGTGACAGGGCATCAAAGGGGTGCATGAGACACCTGAGGGCATTTATCCCAACCTGAGGATTTGGGAATACACACGGAGCAGATGGAGAAACTAGTGCTCCAGTCCCAGTTGCTTTGAAGGACAAATTATAGGTACACAAGGCAAAGGAGACGGGAAGGGCATTCTAGGCAGGACATTATAGAAGTGAGTCCCAAGGAATATGACAGGGGATCTGTGGGAGGTCCGTGGGCAGGGGACGGCAGATGGGAAAAGCCAAGACAGGGAGGGGCAGGAGACAAGGCCGGAAGATTAGATGGGGGCCAGGGGAAGAGCAGGAGAGCCTTGAATGCCATACCAGGAATTGATCTTTCCCCATAGGTGGTGGGTCCTGTAAGCTGGGCAAACAGGTCCCATTTAAATCTTCCATAAATGACTCACAGTCAGGGCACGATGGAAGATTAATAATACCCAAGGCTCAAAGTTCAAGGCCTGAACTCAGACATGGGTGTTAGGAACAGAAAAGAAGCAGATACCCAATAAACATTTTAAAAATGCAGTTGACCAGATTCGCTGTCAGATTCAACGTGGACAAGGAGCTGGCATGTGACTCCCAGATGTGGGCGCCCATCTCGAGGTAAGACAGAAGCACACGCAGGCCTGGGACAAATTCCAGGAGCAGAAGCAACATCCACTGACGTGTCCCTGGGCCCGAGGGGCCTCACAGCCACCTGCCAGCTTCCTGACAGCCTCTCACGGGCAGTCAGGTCAGCCCAGGGCAGAGGGGTGGCTCTGGGCACCCAAGAGAGACAGTCAAACCCAGCTAAGTAACTAAATAAATACGTGATCACACTGAGGATGAAACTGAAGCACCTCATTAATTTCACGTGAGAGGTGGAGGGACGCAAGATGGCACCTCTGGAATCTCATTGTTTGCCAGGCCCAAGACATCACCCGCAATGTCTGGTCAGGTCTAACTGAAGTATGTACATTTAGTGGTTCAGTAAGTAAAATTGCCCTTATTGTTGTAAATGGTTTGTGCAACAATTCATGGGCTCCGCCAGTTCATATGATGGGCCCCGATGATGGAGAAAGCCACGGCCCTGAGTGGGCATTTGTGTAAAGAACTCGGGGGCCATGGAGAGGAAGAGACATCCTTCCCCCAGGCAGCAAGGGCAGGCTGGTGGGCTCGGCCTGACCAGGGGAGAGCCCGGGCCGCACACTCACAACTGCTGCACCTGCGGCATTGCGGAGGTTCTGGGGGGGCAGGAGCTCCATGAGACCAAACCCCTTCTTGTTTGGGGTCAAAGGCAATTACAGTGCAACTTGGCATACAGAAAGTAAGAAGAACCAGAAACACTCAGAATGGGCAAAACCCGACACATTTTCCTCCCCACTTGCCCTGGCCGCCAGGGTACGCGTCACTCAGCACCTACTTTCTGATCCAGCCTGCGACCCAGTCCTCCTCTTTGGAGTCTGGCAGGCGGGGATTTGCATCGAGAGCCCCTCCGCAGCTCACGTGGAAGCTCTTGTCCGAGGAGCACTGAGGGACTGGCAGTGATGAGTGGAGGTGACAGGCCCTAAGCCAGGCTGAGCAAGGGCCAAAGGACCAGGATGAGGGTGTGGATGGGACCCCATTTGTCCATTTCAGCCTGGATGTCCTTCTCCACCCCATCGGTGGAGAAGAGGAGGAGGCCTGGGAGGCAGAGTGGGCTGCAGTGGAAACTCAACGCCCTTTAAGTTTCCCCGGGGATGACTGACAACCGCCCTGCACCCACCAGCTGAGCGCAGCGAGGGCGAGCCCCGGTCTGAGGGCTGGAGCCATCAGTCAATCCCTCATCACGTGCTCTGCTGTGTTAGCCATCCCCCTGGCCTCCTTTGAGCACCCCCCCATCCAAGAAAAGCCTGTACTGAAAATTGGGTAGAGGGAGAAGCCGTTATCACCTTGCTTTGATCACTAAGTTGCATTTCGAGAGAAAAGCAAACGGCGAACCAGTGTGGAAGTCGCATGCCACGCTCAGCAGACCGCTGCTGATAGAATAAGAACACTGCTAAAACAAAGCTGCTTCTGTGCTTACTTCCAGCTTGCTTTAAGAGGAAGTGAGCCCCTAAACTTTGCCACTTCTTACAGTGACAAGGACCACCCACAGTTATCCACCAAGGGCGCTCTGCACACCCAGATCTGCGCCCATCACTCTCCATGCGTGGAGCAGGCTCAGGAAGGTCCCCCACCCAAGAAGCAGATGCCAAGACAAGGAGTTGGGTGTGAATCACTTCACTGGTAGGAGAATTCAAGAGTGAGGACATGGCATGGGGACAGGAAAGCAACCGCCAGCCACTGGAGCTCCACCCCATGGGGGGATCCCAGGAGATGGTGCGGGCTGCCGCCAGGCTTAAAGCACTAAGTCAACGGCATCCTCTTCTCACACCTCTACCTGGTGGGATCCTGCCTTGGGGATCTGAAGTGTCAGAGCAAACAGGTGACGATCAGGGGATGGGACAGGGGACTAACAGGGTCTGCCACACCATTTTACACAGAGCAAAATAAAGCCCAGCAGAAACGTGGCCAAGGCCGTGCAGCTATGGCAGACAGGGGAGTCCAACTCCAAAGCCCAAACCCTCCCTGCCCTGTCATTGACCTGCTACCTGCAGACTGTCCCTGCTGAGCCAGCCTCTGGGGATTCCCTGCAGCACCTCGGGCCCCAGGTTAGTAGAGTCTGCAATCCTCACTCTGTGAGTACGTCCCCTCCGTCACCTGTCCCGGCAGAGAGGCACCTCAGAGGGAAGTGTGCACATCTAGGGCTGATCTTGAAAATCCTGCCCTCTCCAGACAGAGGTACAAAGATTTTACTGAGCAAAAAGTCCATCTACCAAGCGCAAGTGAGGGTGTGAAGTGCAGTCCTCAAACCCTGCCAGTGGGAGCAGAAAATGGTACCGCCAACCGACTTATAAAATAGAAAATAGCCTGGCAGTTCCTCAGTAAGTTAAACAGAATTGCCGTGGGACCCAGCAATTCCACTCCTAGGAATAGACAAACCCACCCCCCAAAATGCAAACAGGTGTCCAATCAAAAACGTACACACAGATGTGCATCGCGGCGATAGCCTCACAGCCGACAGGTGGGAAAGCCCAAATGTCGTCACCTGAAGGTCAAATGAACAAAAAGCGGCATAGCCCACAGCACACTGGCCCTTCAGCTGTCACAACAAAGGACACAGCACAGATGAATTTTGAAAACAGCGTGCTAAGGGAGAGAAGCCACACACGAAAAGCCACATATTCCATGTCACCATTGGTATGGAATGTCCAGAACACACACAGAAAGCAGATTGGTGGTTTCCTGGGGCAGGGGCCTGGTGGGGGGTGGGGGAGAACAAGGCATCTCAGCTTAATGGGCACCAACTTCCTTTTGGGGTGATGAGAATGTTTCAGAACTAGATGGGGTGATGGTTGCATGACATCGTGAAAACACTGAATGCTACTGAAGGATCACTTTAAAATGCTTGAAGTGGTAAATTATATGTAGTACGTATTTTATCACTATGAAAAAATACCTCCCCTCTTTTTTTCTTCCCTAGAAGAAGGGACAAACAATGTTGAGACTATAAACATTTACTACACACAATTCCAAAAGGGCAGTTCAGAAACATGTGAGCAATCAGAACTCTTTTTTTCATGCCCCCAGTGGAGCCTGGGGAAGAACCCAAACAAATAACAATAAAATAACAGAGCCCAACAGCTGTGGGAAGACACTCGCCTCTTGGGCTCACATGTGGATAATCGAGAGTTAACTCTTAATAAAATAATAAAACTCAGGAGTGGAGGAAATAAAGATCATCCCCTTCGCCAACTGCCGGGGACCATCTCCGTAAAATAACAACTCCCTCTTTATCTGCCCTGTTTTATGGTATGAGATGTAATTGTAGTCGGGCTGTTCCCGAACTTCCAAGGGAAGGTAATTGTCAATCAAGATGAAAAATGTCATAATTTAAGCACGTCCCAGACTGACATGAAGATCCATATGGTCTTTCAGAGAGGCGCGTGGAGCGCTGATTTACAACTGTCACCAGCCAAGCGGCTTTCTCTGTGACATTCAAGGACCGTATGAGCTGGACAACCACTTTCAATGGCTGGCGCCCGGGGTCACACTCCACTCTCAGCAGCAGGGAATTCCTGACCAGATGATGCAGGGGATCAATGCCAATGCGGGGTCCTTGGTGAGTCTCCTGGGCCCAGGAAAAGAGACAGAAGAAAGCGCAGGATTCCGCCCAGAAAACACCGGGAGGAGAGAGAGTTGCAGTGAGGCGGGACCCGGCTTTAACCGGGAGGCCGGCAACAGAGCCATCTCAGTTCCTCCTCGCAGCTGCCCAGCAGTCGGGGGATCTGTGTGTCTGGTTTGTTGTTGCTATAGTAGCAGAGTTTTTTGTCTTTTATCTGGAGGTTTTGTTTATTTGCTTTGTAAGGATGCTTAAGTGGGAGCAGGTATTAAAGTGGCCATGTATCTTTGAGGTTGCCCCAGAAACCAGGAGATGAGAGTTGCCCAGCCTGGCTTGAGGAAACACTGCACCCCTCATGCCAGCAGGGGAATGTCATTCCAGGGCCTCCAACCTCAACCCCCCCACACACATAAACTGGGGCAGCTTTACAGACTGGACCCTGCCCCCCCACACACAGCACATCCCCCCCAACCAGGAAACCAGAGGCCACATTTTCAGACCCCCAAAGCCAAGACTTAGAGGAGCCTGGGCCAAGAAAATTCTTGGAGCAGGACCACACTCAACTGTCCTCTGCACGCCTGATGTCCGGCTTGGCAGAAGACATCCCTGCTGCGTCCCCCTGAAGGTACCCAGGACATCTGGTGACCAGTCAGCATCCTCTGCCCCCTTCCTCGGTCCCTGTGCTGGGGCTTTACCCTCGGGCCTCCTGTGGGTACAGCTCTTGGCCCCCCCTCCCATGGAGCCTGCCCCACATGGCACAATCACCCTCCCATGCTGTTGTTTTTTGTTTTAACAAACACCCCTTTACTCCACCCCAGGCACACAGCAGGGGCTCAGCCAACTGCAAGGGCAATCTGTCTCCCCCACCTCCCGTCCCTCAGGCCCACTGGGTCGGGGGGCCCGGAGTTTCTCCCTGGAAATCAGGAGACTGGGGGACACTCTAGGAATGTCTGGGGACAGCAGCAGGGGTTTGCAGAGAGCAGGTGCCCAATGCCTGCACAGGTGCACACACACTCACACCCAGGCCTGCGTTCCACCCCTCTCTGCAATCCAGCCCCACAACCGACCCTCTCTCCCGCAGTAATGTGCAGGCTGCTCTGCAAAGCTCCTCTGTCTCCTCTTCCCTGCGTTTCTGAGAGGTGCTTTTGTTGATTAATATTAACACTCCACCTGAACCTCTTTCTCAATCATTTTAAAGGGCAATCTCTCTCTTCAGCAGGGGCATTGATCAATTGATACCAAGCGGGGAAGGGGATCAATACGGAGGGTGGTGGGAGCAGGTCAGGGTCTTGGGGAGGCTGGATCTGATCTATTTTTCTTCCCTGAGCCTCCCTCTTTTCTGCTCAGACCCTGAACTTCGAGCTAAACTGGAGGGGTGTCTGGGATACATGGCTGGGCCTCCAAGCCGCCCAAATGACCTTTAAAACAATGTGACAATCAGCTGGGCGGGATAACCGCCCACACCATCCACTAATCCTGGGAGGAGTCCCTTCCCCAGCCCTCCTTCTTCTCTGAGCCCTATGCCCTGGTGGCAACCCCTCTCATTCATGAAGCCAGCCTCTCTGGTCCCCTAGCTCACTCGGGGCGAGGGTGCCCCCCAGCTCTCCCTCCCCTCCTCCACCTCACCCCTTCTTCCCTGCTCTCCCAGATCTGCTGTAACTGACATTTTCCATCTGACAGGTTCTGTTTTCCCTGCCTCCGGTTGCCAAGGAAACAAGCAGAGAGGACCACAGCCAGGGAGCTGATCACCGCCTTTTTAAGGCACCCTGGACATAACAGCACTTTCCATAACGGGAGCTGGGCACAGAGGTTTAAAGAAACAAAACAATACAGTAGGCTAAAGTGGAAAAAAAGTCAGTGAAAGGGGCCCCCCACCTGGTTAATGGGAGGATGAAGGAAGAAAGAAAAATCCTGGAGAGCCTCATACTCCTTTGGGCAAAACCAGCCACCTTCCTGAAATGTCCAGCTCGCTCTTTGATGAGCAAAACAGCGGACACCTGGCCCCCGTCCCCTCTTTCTAATTCCTCTAGGAACCCAGAACACCAGCCCGGATATAGGGAGCAGTGGCCCCACGGAGCAGCAGGGGACGACTAGGATCGAAATCACCCCCAGGGTTAAAGGATGCTCTATCGAAGCCACAGGACTGGCCTCCAGTTAGGAGACCATGGGGACCTGTCTACCTTTGCAGAAAGGCTAGAGGTTTGTTTTTTTTTCTTTTGTCTTGGGTGATACTGGCTCCCCCAGCACACGGGAGTCGAGGTGCTGGAATTTCAGAGAAAATGGTTGAAGCGTTAGGCAGGGGAGAGGCAGGGAGAAGAGGAATCCTCTTCCTTCAGAAAACCTGCCAGGTCTGGGAGCAGAAATAGTTGCCACTCACCCACGGGGCTTCTCAAAGCTGCTGACCCCCCACCTCGCTGAGTACATGTGTGTGCCTCGTGGGGCCTAAACACTCGGCACTCTGGGGGGCCGGGGGCCTTGGCAACGGCGGGTCGTGGGCAGTGCACACTGGTCTCCCCTCCACACCTCGCTCCCTCTGCCCTCACTGCACCCCCCGCCCCTACAAGCACGCACACGATGGTGCGTCTCTCTGCCCCTCTCCCCACAGCCACACTCCACCAGATTTTGCCCACCTCACCCTAAAACCTCTGTCTGCCTCCCCAAACCCCTGCTCCCGTAGACTATCTTCTTCAAGGTGCATCCCTGAACCCCAAAGTACACACCCTGTGGAGAGCTGATCACCACCACTTACGGGGTGCTTACGCAGTAAACATTCGTATCATCGTGTTCCCATCCTGACTTCACTGCCCGTCTCTCCTGAGTTTCAATCCCACTCTTTTACCTCCTTCGTACCTCTCCACCTGGGTGTCCACTCATCCATTCAACTCCAAAGATTCAGAGCTGAACCATCTCCCCCCAAAGTGGGCTCCCTCCCCCAGTCCCAGGGGGGCCCGCCTTGCCCCCACCACACACACCCAGGCTGTCCCTACTTCTTTGGGGTCTGGGCTCTAGTTCCTCAGTATTTCTGGCCCCTGCTCCTAGGCTCTCACCACTTTCCCTGAGCTCTGCAGTTGCCTCCTGGTCTGCCCCCACCCCCAACCCCCAGGCTGCTGCCGGCAGAGTGACCTTGCCTCCCACACACCTGTCCCTGCTGCAGACCCTCGGTGATTTCTGTCTAAGAGCCTGTCCCCGACACCCCTTAGCTTTCCGGCCCCTTCTGCCATGTGCACCCTGCTCTCAGGTGGGCCAGGCAGAGTCATCCTGAAGCTCTTCCGCACCTCTGTTTCCCCAACCTGGAACATGCTGCCCAAGGCCCAGGCTCAGCTGGTGCCCCTCCTTCCAGCGCTCACCCCTTCTCTTGAGATGATCGTGGACCATCCAGGTGGGCCTTAAATCCAGTCGTAAGTGTCCTGGTAAGATAGACACAGGGAGATTATACAGGTGGAAGAGAAGGAGGTCAATGAGCACAGAGGCAGAGACTGGAGTGAGGCAGCCACAGGCCAAGGAGAGCAGCAGATACCAGAAATTGGGAGAGGCACGGACAGGTTCCCCCTGTGAGCACACAAGAGGGAGCACGGCCTTGCCAGATGTCAGACTTCAGGCCTCCAGACTGAGAGAAAAAACTTCTATTGTTTGAAGCCACTGGAGTTGTTCCGACCTGTCACAGCAGCCACAGGGCACTCACACAGGTGAACTATGCCATTCTGGGGTGTGGGCTGGGCTTCATCTGCTGCTCCCTCCACATCCCAGGCAGGTCCCCTCACCTCCTCAGACCAATGAGGACTCAGGCTTTGAGCCTTGCCCAAGGTCACATGGTTGGTGAGCACCAAGGTAGAACCAGGGCCTGAGTGTCCTCAGCCCACCCCAGGTTCCCCTCAACAAGCTCCAGGCATGCCCTAGGCCACAGAGAGCTGTGTCCCCCCCACCCCACTCCCTGTGTGCTCCATGCTTCGACTCTACTCCTCAGGATCTGCAGATATTTCACCTTAATTATTTCCATCAATTTAGTAAAGACTTCTAAGAAACCTTTGCCTTTTGTTCAAAAATAGTCTTAAAAATGAGGGACAGGGCTGTTAGGAGGCAAGGCCTGAGCTCCGAGAATGTTCTTCTTCTCTCTGCCCAGGCTACTGTGGTCATGACCCAGCATAACTCTGATGAGGCCCTGATTGAGACAAGGGTTGTCAAGAGAATTCTTGGGAATTCCTCCCATTCTCAGAATTATCTGTCCTCAGAGGTCAGATTCAAATCTCTATGGCCTCAGTTTACTCCTCTGCAAAATGAGAGCATTTTAGTGTATTTCCCAGAGCTGTTATGAAGGACAAATCCAATCAGATCATGTGTACAACATGTTCAGCAAGTCACTTTGGCCATGTCAAATTCTCCACGGGTAATGTTGAGAATGGTGGTGATGATGGTGATGGTGGAGATGATGGTAGTGATGGTGGTGATTGTGATGATGGTGGTGATGGAGATGATGGTGGTGATGGAGGTGATGGTGGTGATGGAGGTGATGGAGGTGATGATGATAATGCAATGGTGATGATGGTGGTGATAGTGGTGATGGTGGTGATAAGAGTGATGATGATGGTGGTGATAGTGGTGGTGGAGATGATGGTGGTGATGGTGATGATGGTGATGATGGTGATGATGGTGATGATGGTGGTGATGGTGGTGATAGTGGTGATGATGATGATGCAATGGTGATGATGGTGGTGATGGTAGTGATAAGGGTGATGATGATGATGGTGATAGTGGTGATGGTGGTGTGATAATAAGGACAATGGTAATGACAATAATGAATAAATAGGTGATTAAAATGAGCAGGACTCCCAAGAGGATGTGAGGCTTATTTAGGGGCCTAAATATTCCACAGGAAGGAATCAACATTCTCCAATCTTTCTGGGTGAAACGGGCTTGCTGTAATCATGCTAGGACAGGGCAGGAGCCCAAAATGCCCAGGCCTCCAGGACCAAGCCAGCTATTGACCTGGAGAGGTAGTTCTCCTTTGCTGCCCAGAGGAAAACTTAGGGTGCCTCCACTCCTGGTACCACCGGCCCACTCAACCCTTTCCTTTCCTGGATCAAAGAGCTCCTCCAGACAGCCTCCATCTCTCTGAGTTAAATGCACATTAATTGCTTTTGTTACATTAATTGTGTGTGTCCCCTCAGATTCTGTGGCTTAGAGCCACCCAGGCTGAGGGGCTGAGAATGAGCCTGCTCTCTCCTGCAAAAGGACAAAAGAGAAAGATCCACATGGTGCCGAGGGCTCCAGGCTGGTTGACTGTGTCATTAGGGTGTGGCACCTCTGTTAAATACCTTTTGCTTCTCTTCTTCAAGGGCTTATCCTGCTGTTTGGAGTATTAAGCTGTGAAAAGTCAACATCTCAGGTCTTGGGGTCTTTGTACTCCACTCCCGCCTTTGGTCCCCATAGCCCAGATTCGCCTGCCACTCGGGGGGTCCCTCCTCAGCAACCTTACACCGACAAGGGCAGGCTGCTGGAGAGATCTGCTGGGCTCTGGCCTTGCCCAAGAGGAGCAAGATGGCCCCCGTCTCCCTGCTTCCCTCAGGCTTCCTCCACAGTCCCTGCCCTGGGGACACCTCCTGTGTCTCCATGCTCTGACGGTTGGCCTCGATTTGCTTCAAGGACAGGCCCAGAGGCAGCATCTCCTGACAGGGAGGGGACTGGACTCCAGAACCGGCAAGTCTGGCTCAGGCAACCTCTGCCCTTTTATCATCCAAACAGAAGTACCAGCAGACACTCTATGAGGGCGACATAAGGATTAAGGAAGGGAGAGTCTGGACAGCCGTCAGCCAGAGGCCCGGAGCAGGACCTCGGTTTGAGTTGCCATTGATTCCTATGTATTGTCATTGTTGGATTCACTCTCTCAAATCCAGAAAGGAGCTAGCTGGGCAGGGCCATGCTCTGCTCTCCCAAATGTGGGGCCCATGTCCCCGCAGTCTTCACCCCACATCTGGGTCTTCTGCCCTCTCCTCCCTGGGTGCTTCAGCCTCTAAGCCAAGGACTTTTAGCTGAAAAGCAAATGCTGTCAGTCCCCACCCTGGGGACCCCGCTGCTGAGGAAAAGAAAGCCCCCAAGAGAATCTTCTCAGCATCTGGAAGCGGGGCTCCCTGATGAATCGGGGCTCTTTTCTGATTACTCACTTTATTCTAGGCAACCTGCTGGGCTGCCTCTCACTTCCCTCCTAGGTGCAGAGCGGCAGGAACGGCCATGCAGGGGGGCAAAGAGAAGGGGGAGGGATTTGTGCAGAGAAATAAGATGTGGACGAGCCCTGCTCTCACGTTCCTGGGGAAATCCTGCTTTGGCTGAAGCCAAGGAACAGGACATCCCATCCTGTGCGTGAAGACCACCAGCAGTGGTGACTGCCACCTCCTTCCCCCTGAGGAATCCCCCTCCCCAAATGCTCAGTCTTGCTACAAATCGTTCTACTCAACTGGGGTCAGTGCAGACTGAGGGTTTTAGAAATGGATTTGGGGTCGTGGTGGGTCAGATAGATTATGGGATGGGTCCCTGGGGTGTCCGGCACACACTGTGTTTACGGCATGGCATTCAGTGACACATTGAATAAGGAGACATGGCCCAAGGGCTTTAGGAGAGGAAATGAGACCACAGGCAAGTAACTCTACTGTGTACTTGAGCAGTGGCAGAAAGTAGCAGAACAGTGACATCAAGGAAGGAAGTCTCATGTCTGAGGAAGGTTTGGCTGCAAGACATGTGGGTCCTCCCCAGAACCCTGCCCAAAGCAGAGATGACCCTGGTCATTGCCAAGGTTGTCCCAGGAAGACAGGTAGCAAGCTAAGCTCCTCATCTGGCCAGTGTCCGTTTTGGAGATATCTGAGCAGACCCAGCTGTTGGGATCCATGTGTCACCACAATACTTGAGTCTTGTAGTTCACAGAATCCTGAGTGATCAGGGTCCAGCCAGCAGCAACAAACGGTTTCAGCAACAACATGGGGGCAAGAGTCAGACCTCCACAAAGAGGGCTGGGCGTGGAGGCAGGAGAATCTATGAGTTGGGCCCTGGAGAGTCCAAAGGCCACAGACACCTCCCACGCCTTCCTTACCCCCATAATGTGTGATGTCCACAGCTAGGACATAAAGGCATTGTAGCCTCCACCTTCTTGCCTCTTGGGAAAGACCTACCATGTTGTGAGGACACCCCAGAGTCCCATGGAGAAGTCCATGTAGGCAGGAACTGAGGTCTCTGGCCAAGAGCCAACTCCTACTCACTCTCCTCAAGAGTGAGCCATGTTGGAAGCCTCTGGCCCCGGTCAATCCTTCACATGACTGTGACAGTGGCCTCAGGAGACAGCCCCATCCAGAACCACCCAGCTCAGCTGCTTCTGGATCTCCTGACTCACAGAAACTGCATAATAACAAATGGTTATTACCATTTGAATCCCCAAAGTTTGGGGGAAATTTGCCGCACAGCCATAGATGACAAACACCAGGAGATTCAATTCAGGGGGACATTACTTGAGCTCTGATCCTTGACCCTGGAAAGCAGGTGCTCCTACTGGCCAGGTCCCCCTCCACTGCACAGTCCCCCAGGCTGCACGTCTTTTCCAACTCATTCCTGTCTGTGCCTCCTCACTTGTGATTTTCTCTATTTGGGGCCATTTAGGGGTTTTTAAAGAGGATGATTGTCATTTTTTAATTTTTTTTAAGCCATGGATGTCTATAATAGCCTTTTCATTACACTCTTCAGTAAGGGGCTGGAAGGGGTAGGGATGGGGGAGTAGTGCCAATTATCAGGAGCAGACAACACAAAAATATTTTTCTTCTTCTTCTGAAAACGTAAGTGGGGCACATTCAGAGTCTCCTGCCCAGGCTCCGCTTTACCGATATGGAGCTGGGTTTACCCCTCTGAGCACAGTCGCCCAGCGGGAGAAAAGCTCACAATTAAACCTTTGAGTTGGAGTGCATCCTGACAGAAGGTCAATCCTCAACTTGGCCATTCCTTGTTTAATTTGGGAATTAAGTGGGACTTTTTTTTTTTTTACGCATGGTGGACTGCTGTAAATTTACTTTTATCATATTGCCTGCCAAGATAGGTCTCATCTTCCTCTGGGGCAGATTATTGGCACAATGGCCTCCAGTTAGTTCACACCTGCCTGTGTAGCCTCCTCCTTGACCGAACCCAGCGGCCACATATTGGGCTTTGCCCAGTGAGGGACGGGCAGACGTGGCACCATCCGAGGCTGGTAAAGCACTTGTGCACTTCAGAACCCTGACACCACCCCATGAAGAAGCACAGCAGAGATGGGCCATCTCGGCCAAGATCCAGACCAACCAGCCTGCCACCTGCCAGAATGCACGTGAAGCCAGCCTGGACCCCCAAGGCCAGCTGAGCCACCACTGACCGCCCAGATCAGCCAAGGAGCCCAGAGGAGAACTGCCCAGCTGACCCATGGAAAACAGAAATAACCGAGGCTGCTTCAGACATTAAGCTTTTTCTTTACTCTCCAACATAGCGTCCTGCCATGCACAGCTGGAGACCAAAGACTTCCATGCCTGGAACAGCACCTTGCAGGGACGACTGTGAGCGGTTTGCATGGAGCACACACACACACATACACGTGTGTGCATGCGTGCACGTACCAGTTCACACGCAGCATGTACCCTCGCATGCTTGTTCAATGCCGTTTACCTCCTAAGTGAACTATAGCTGCCTGGATGTCAAGCATCCCTTCTGCAACTTTCCCACCAGGAATTTTCAAGGCTCCTTCATTGCCTGGCAGCCCCGCTCACTGGGTTAGGCACCCTGCGTTCTCAGGCCTTTGAAAGGGTCACCCTAAACACCAACTGGGACAAGTCCACCCCTTTCTGGCGGTTCAACAGCCTAGACGGGTTGTGGAGCTGAAGAGCCACCGACTGGTCCTTGGTTAGCTGGGCACTGAGACTATACAAGATGGTGAAGGAGGCCTCCCAGAGTGACAAAGACCAGGCCACTCCTTGATGCCCCTTCCAGAATTCCAAGCCATCTGCGAGAGTCCCTCTGTCTACCCAGCCCAGCTCCCCTGGCTGGTGCCCGAATGTACTCAGATGTGACCAGAGCTGCTCGCTGCCACCTGAGCTGAGAATTTGCAGTTGCCTCCCCACCCCCACACCCCTGGGGCTCTTAGCTCACCTGTCCTGTGTGGACCATGTGGGAGAACTTCTCAGGCTTTCCTGCCCGGCAGCCCAGCACTCGGGGCTGCTTGCTGGAGATGAGCAGATTGGACAGAGGCCACACCCAAGATCTGGGTATGAAACAGGCTTTGTGCCTCACCTGGACCCAGCAGGTGCCCAGGCCTCCCTGCCCCTGCAAACACCTGGGACCTGGGCTCAGGCCACTTCTCACTCAGGCCCAGGACCCAACCCAATTCCATGAGAAATGCTCAACAAAACCACAGAATTTGACAAAGCGCTGCCCTAGACACTGTCACAGACCTGGTAGGGGTGCAAATGACTGTGAGCTTTCTGCGGGTGACTTAACCACTTACCTGTCATGTTTAAATAGTCATCCCCATTCATATAGCACTCTCCCAAACTTGCCCCCAAGTGTATAAAGTTTAAGAATATTTGTTTCAGTGTCATTTATGATAACAAAGAAAACCGAGGGCAGCTGACCACCTGTGCCCACATACGAGGCAAACCTGGGTAACAACGGAGCCAGAAAGGCGGGGTTGCTTGGATGGGGAGGATTTGGGGGCAATTAGCATTATATACTTTTTAGGATCAGAACAAAATATTCCAATACTACTGATAACATGTTTTTAATTTAGTTACACATTTTAAAATCTGTTATATGAAGTAATAATTTAGAAATATTGCTTTTTCATCCCACGTATTTTGTGAAATATCCTCTTTCTCCACATCTTCAATCAACTGTCCTCATCACCACTAGATCCTCTTTGCCACTGAGCAACTTTCAGAATACATCATTTCACTGGGAATTGATTCTGGGCGACAGGAGGCCATCCACTTCATGTGAGGACAGTGTTTCCTTTTGTTTTCATTCATTTTGTGAGGGAACATAGTTTCTACAAGGTAGTTACATATTATATTGCATTTTAAAGTGATACTTTAAATCCTGTTTATAACCGCCTTGATTAAGGTCTAACAGAACAGGTGTAAAGTCATTCCTATTTCTGTAGGAATTATTTCCCTTTTTTGTTTGTTTATTTGTTTGTTTTTGTAGAGACAGAGTCTCACTTTGTCGCCCTCGGTAGAGTGCCGTGGCGTCACACAGCTCACAGCAACCTCCAACTCCTGGGCTTAGGTGATTCTCTTGCCTCAGCCTCCCGAGTAGCTGTGACTACAGGCACCTGCCACAACGCCTGGCCTTTTTTTTGTTGTTGCAGTTTGGCTAGGGCCGGGTTTGAACCCGCCATCCTCAGTATATGGGGCCGGTGTAGGAAGTATTTCTTATGTGAAAGTGTACCCCTGTCTACCAAGAAGAGTTTCCCTTCATCAGTCATGGCAAGCCACAGCCAGACGGAGGAGTGCTTTACAACCTTCAGAAACAACGAGAGAAGTCTTGGACACAGAAAGACATCGGCAGGATATCTATGAATGGGAAAAGCAAATTGCAGAATAACATATACAGTATGGTTCTATGTTTAAGTGTGTGTATACATTCGTATTCACACAAAATGCCATAGGTCGAAAAATGTCTTCTTATTAACTGTTCATATTGAGACAAGTAAGGTTGGGAAAGCTTTCACGTTTTACTTTATACATGTCTGTTGTTCTGAAATTATTTTTTATGAATGAATGCGTGTGCCTTTTATAATCAGAAAAAAAGATTAAAAATGTAAAATAAAGGAATGTATTGGCTCAATTCTTAAATCACCAACCATCAGATTTATGTGACAGATACCAAGATGCTTAGTATTTGTGGAAAAATTAAAACTTATGCTATGTGGCTTGGCACCTGTAGCTCAAGCAGCTAGGGCACCAGCCACATACACCGGAGCTGGCAGGTTCAAATCCGGCCCGGGCCCGCCGGACAACAATGACAACTACAACCAAAAAAAAAATAGCTGGGCATTGTGATGGGCGCCTGTAGTCCCAGCTACTTGGGAGGCTGAGGCAAGAGAATCACTTAAGCCCAAGAGTTGGAGGTTGCTGTGAGCTGTGATGCCAGGGCACTCTACCCAGGGCAATAATGTAAGACTCTATCTCAAAAAAAAAAAATGCTACGTGAACAATGTCTACTTTATAAATTTACAGAAAATCAGGTGGAGTTCCAAGATCAGAAGTAGGCCCTCTCTATAAATTAAATAGACCCTCTCTATAAATTAAAGATAAATTGAAGATCCTGATATCATTCTTGGAAAACCAACATTTGCATGGTGAGCCCCTGGACGGACCCATGAGGACATGCAAACCGGGCTTAAAGAAGCTCTAGGAGAGGCCTCCTAGGACTGTAATTAAATCCACAGTTACATTCTCTTTCAACCAACCCCAAAGATCCCTGCCACATTAGTCAGCATGTGCTAGATTACACTGCAGAAATAAACAATCCCAAGATCAGTGACTTAAAACCTGAAGGTTTAGGGGACAGACTGGCTTGTAGATAACCAGTCTTCCCACTGGAAGCTGGAAAGCTGGATAATGTGAAGACACCAACAAGCTCTCAAGGCATGGACTTGAGCAGGTAGCCACAGCTCCGGAGAGAGGAGAGACTCCATGAGCGACATTGACCTTCCCCATGCCTTTCTTTCCTGGTCCCTAAGTGGCTTGGATGGAGAAGGTTCACTAACAGAGATAGAAAGTCTGAGGTTCAGCCATCCCATTGGCTGGAGTCAGGTCCGTGTAGGAAGCCAGGACTTACAGGAACAGGAGAGAAAGAGATCTCAGGAGGAAAGGAAGCCTAGAGAAGTGGTCTGAACATTCTGGGTCACCTTTGTTCTCAAGGCATTCAGTGGTTTAGAGCAGTGTTTTCAACCTTTTTTATCTTGTGGCACACTTGAACCAATAGTTAAACTTGCACAGCACACTTAAATTATGTTGATTTAAAAAGAGAGGAAAAAAAGAGAATATACTTACTGTGTTTTGAATTTCTGTTGAAAATAATTTAATTAAGGATTTTAAAATTTTTTCACAGCACCCCTAAGGTCCTCTTGTGGCACGCCGGTTGAAAATCACTGGTGTAGAGGCTGCTCTGCTGGGCAGGAGGCAGCGGGTGGGGATCAGGCAGAGGCAACGCTCGGAGAGATGCTGGCTGGGAACTTCCCAAGCCGACCCAAAGACACTAAGACACAGATTCAAGACACACTTAGAACCCCCAGCGGGATCAAGATAAACACAGTCACTCACACACGCTCCGTGGCACATCAGAATAACCCCCCTAAAAGACAAAGGGAACATGAGAAAAGCAGACAAAAGAATACAAATACCTTCAAGGCCTCCACAGTTCAGCTGACAGCTGATGTCCGTTGGAGACGTGGAATAGAATGACATCTTTAAACTAGGGGAAGGAAATAATCACCAACCAGGAATTAAACAGGAAGTTAAAACAGCCTTCGAAAGCACGTTTGAGTAGACCCAAGGGAAACACATACATTGTTCATCAAGAGATGAGTACAAGGATGTCCCCAGTACTACCCACAACAGTGGTCCTCAACCTTCCTAATGCCGCGAACCTTTAATACAGTCCAAAGGGGTCGCGGCCCACAGGTTGAGAACCGCTGACCCAGAAGAAAAAAAAATCATTTTATCTTAAGGACATTTGCACTAGATTGTTTATCGCAGCTCAGTTTACAATCGCCAGGATGTGGAAACAACCCAAGTGCCCATCAGCTCACAAATGGACTAATCAACTGTGGTATACGTGTGCGTGGGATACTGTCCAGCCATAAAGAAAGAAGGAGACTTGACCTCTTTTGTGTTCACCTGGATGGAGTTGGAAGAACGTTCTCTTTAGTGAAGTATCACAAGAATGGAAAAGCAGGTAGCCAATGCACCTGATACTACTATGAAGCCAGCAGGTGACCTATTACATGCCCACACTGGAGGAAAACTCAGTGTAATTCACGTTGAGGGGAGGGGGAATGAAGGAGGGGAGAGGGAGGGGAGAGGGGTTGGTGAGCTCCCACCTGACGGGCACAGTGTAAGGGTGTGCGGTGCACCTCCTGGGTGCGGGACGCAACCACAACAGGGACCTCCCCTAACAAACCCAAACGTGGTAACCTAATCATGTGTACACTCGTATTAATCTGAAAAAAAAAAGAGCATCCACGTTATATTAAGCGCTACTAATATCAGAAACAGGAAGGAACTCAAACGTCTATCAGCCATGGAAACGAGAAATTGTAGAGAGATCCGTAAAGCTGAACACCACACAGGAGCGAGCCTGAACCAGACAGGTAACCACGCGGAAGAATCTGTCAAACGTTCAAAGAGCAAAGAAGAAACAAAAGAGAACGTGCTGATTCCATTGATGGAAACAAACAAAGAAATTAGGGTAGTGTTGACTAGGTGGAGGGGGGACTTGTATTCCCGGCACTTGGAAAGGCAAGGGTGGGAGGATGCCTTGAGCCCAGGAGTGCAAGGCTGCAGGGAGCAGCCTGGGCAGCCACAGGGCAAGACCCTGTTGAAGGAAAGAAGAAAGGAAGGGAGAAAGAAACTAAAAAAGGAAAAGAAAAGAATAGGAAGAAAGAGAGAAATCAGGGCAAGGCTTCTCTTAGGAGCAGTGCTGACGGGAAGGGCGCTGGTGGCGGGGCTGGGGAGGCGTCTGGGGCGCTGCTAACATTCTATTTCTTGTTCAGGTTCTGCTTACAGGCCTGTGCTCACTTAGTGAAAATGTATCAAGCTGTGCGTTTATGATGTGTGCGATTTTCTGAATGTATGTTAGACTTTAATAAATAATTTACATATGAAATGGAAGCTAAAATACAATTTTTGCAAGACAAATTCTAGAGTAAGAGGAAATATTTAGTGCCAAATGCACAGTGGGTGATGAATAAATTTTTTTTTCTTAAGCGTGGAGAATCCTCAGCTGTGAGATTACAGGTTCTGGCTTTCCCAGCTTTACTCTAAGCAAAGACTCTGACATCTTAACATAACACGCCTAATTTTTTCTAATTACAGAAAATGAATGCATAATTGTTACAAAGAAATTTAGAAAAATACTGGAAAAAATAAAGTAATAAAAAACACAGCAACCTCCAGGTCTTGGGCTTGGGCAATTCTCTTGCCTCAGCCTCCCGAGTAGCTGGGACTACAGGCACCTGCCACAACACCCAGTTACTTTTTGTTGCAGTTTGGCCGGGGCCGAGTTTGAGCCCGCCACCCTTGGTATATGGGGCTAGCGCCCTACTCGCTAAGCCACAGACACAGCCCTTCTTTTTTTTTTTTGAGACAGAGTCTCACTTTGTCACCCTTAGTAGACTTCTGTTGTGTCATAACTCACAGCAACCTCCAACTCTTGAGCTCAAGCAATCCTCTTGCCTCATCCTCCCAAGTAGCTGAAACTGCAGGCACTCACCTCAATGCTGGGCTATTTTATTTTATTTTATTTTATTTTATTTTATTTTATTTTATTTTATTTTTTGCAGTTTTTGGCTGGGACTAGGTTCAAACCCACCACCCCCGGTATATGGGGCTGGCACCCTACTCCTTGAGCCACAGGTGCCACCCATATTTATTTATTTTTATTATTTTTTTTTTTGTAGAGACAGAGTCTCACTTTGTCACCCTCGGTAGAGTGCCGTGGCCTCACAGCTCATAGCAAATTCCAACCCCTGGGCTTAGGTGAGTCTCTTGCCTCAGCCTCCTGAGTAGCTGGGACCACAGGCGCCCGCCACAACGCCTGGCTATTTTTTTGTTGCCGTTTGGCTGGGGCCGGGTTTAACCCGCCACCCTGGGTATATGGGGCCAGCACCCTACTCACTGAGCCACAGGTGCCGCCCTGGGCTATTTTTTTTTTTTTTAGAGACGAGATCTCAGTCTTGCTCAGGCTGGTCTCAAACTCCTGAGCTCAGGCAATCCACCCGCCTCAGCCTCCCAGTGCTAGGATTACAGGTTTGAGCCACCGCACTCAGCCAAAGTCTGTGCTTTGAATAAAATTTCTTTTCTGCTTTGAAATTTTAAAAAAAAGTGTAAAATATTTCAGATACCCACAACCCTACAATGCAGAGTTATGCACTGTTAATTATTTTTTATTCCTTATAGT
Source organism: Perodicticus potto (assembly GCA_963574655.1). Classification (NCBI taxonomy): domain Eukaryota; kingdom Metazoa; phylum Chordata; class Mammalia; order Primates; family Lorisidae; genus Perodicticus; species Perodicticus potto. The sequence goes on from CAUYRH010046843.1 coordinate 64,848, forward strand.
CCTTTTACATACTTTTCTACTGATATTCTACAATTTTGTGTTTTTATTTTATTCATTTAGCAATATGTAATAAATGCTTTTCTTCATTACAGCAAAGAAATAAAAGTGAGACTAAAGCAAATATTCCCCTCCAAAATAGAAAAAAAATATCGTAGAACCTCTGTAAATTGACCACTCTAGGGACGATCACAAACAGGTAAACTTACGGAGCCAGGTAACATGGAGAACTGTCCAGTCTATGAAAATTAGGTCGGTGGAAGGAGGTGGTCTCTGTAGGGAGGTGGTCGCTCTGGAGGGTCCACTACACTGACAGGATGCATGGCCAGAAAACTCACACTAGCCAACAGGTGAAGAAGAGGTCCTTGAACCAAAAGATATCATCCAGGATGGAAAGACAAGAAGAAAAAATCAGGCGGTAAGAAAAAGTGCTGGGAAGGGTAAACATTTTGGCAAATAGAAACAAATTTTGACTACGTAAAACAAAAAGAATTGACAACAAAAAAGCCTAAGTATATAAAGAATTAAACTTCAAGGAAGCGACAGTATAAAACGGCAAAAGGGCACAAATAGTGCCAACGCATTCTGAAGTCCTGGCTCTGTCTGGGAAGTAGCGAAGTATCATTTCATACTTGTCTTCTGTAAATCCAGGGTGTGTGTTACCGTCTCTAGCAGAAAGGCCACTGCAAGAACAGAAGAAGGCAGAGCCACTAACAAGCTGGTGCTGGACGAAATGAAATCATAGTGTGTACTTTTTTCATCCAGGAGAAGGCCAGGAGACAGAGAGAAAGGAACGCAGGCTAGATGGAACAAGCACAAAACCCACAGTGAGCAGGTAGATTTAAACCCAAACAAGTCAGTAATTAGATTAAATGTTGGGCTAATACCCCAAGATTTATTAGAAGTATTAGAAGTTGGACTAACACTCCAAAAGTTGGACTGAATACTACAATTAAAAGACGAAGATTGTCAGGCTTGATATGTTTTAAAAGCAAACTATGTCTTCCTCTAAAATCACAGAAATGCCGCGTGTGGAAGGATGGAGAACAGCACAGGTTTATTTCTGACTGGGGGAGCTCCGGGACGACTCAGCCTTGACCCCTCGTGGTCTCGAGAGGCTCCCACCGGCAACCCAGCGCTTCCTTCAGGAGGTGGCTGGTGTCGTGCGGCTGACCCAGGCGACAGAGGGCAGCACCAAAGTCATGCCTTCATCCATGTATAGACTGTGTCTTTTGCCTTTTGTCCTTGGTCACAGGGTTCACCTTGGCCAGTCTCCAGCTGATGTCCCTTCCTGGTTGCTAAGTCAGCGCGAGCCTACCAGGGGATGGCTGGAAACCCATCTCAACTCTGCACACACCTCAGGGGTGTCAAAGGCTTCATCTGGCCCACCTGTGGCCACCAAGCGTTTCAGATTTGGGCGGGCAGATGACGGCTTCGGCTTAGGTCATTTTGGGCTAAGGCTCCATGGAGGATTCCGTGTACTTCAAACTTTGGAAACAGTCAGTAAGGGGTGTGTGTCGGGAGCTCAGAGGGAAGGCCGGGCCCAGCGAGAAGGGTGTAGGAATAGGTCTGTGCGGCTGCACACCTGTGGGTTGGGGGTGGGGTGGACCGTGGTGTGTGTGGCTGGTCGTGCCTGTGCTGTGATGTCTAGGCTGAGAGTGTGCAGGTGTGGGGCCCAACCCCCACCTGACACACAGAAACAGTGTGACCACAACTCTTACAAGATGCTGAAAGGAAAATAAATCGCTGTGTCACCTCCCTGGAGGCTCATGCCTCACCCCCTCTTCTCTCCACCCCAAATGAGGAGCAAGCATGGAGGTTCTGGGGGAGCCCTACTGCCCTCTGGAGACTCTTCTCCCCCCCACCTGCTTCGCCACACAGGCACACGCACCCACATGAAGGTTCACACCCACAGACACAGACTCATGCTCTCACACGCTCTGACATACGCACACAGGACATGCCTCCTGCCCAATAGACTTAGGGGCTTTTCCCACACCAAAGGACAAGCAACGGAAACCAAGGTCTTGGTCCCTCTTCGTCCACTTTTCATTGTTACCGGAGCCCAGGATTCCCTCGACAGTGGAGGGGAGGACGGTGCTGAGGAAATCTCACAAGCAAGCTCATCAGTGGCTGCAGCCAGGAACCTCCACTCTCTCTGTCTCTTCCCAACTTCTGCCAGGATGAGGTCGTGACTGGAATTCCCCATCTGGAGAAGGAAGGTTAAGGGGAGTTCACCTCCTCTCCCTCCTCGATGGGTGAAGAGATGGGGCCACCCCTGTCCAGCACCTGACCGTGGCCTCTCTGTCCCACCAGTTGCCTCATCAGCACAAGCCTGTGTTCCAACATCTGTGAAACGGGCATTTCAACGTCATACCTTCCAAGGTCATTTTCAGAGAATCCCACCACAGTCCTTATGAAAGCATTTTGTGCATTGTTAATGCATTCATTGCAAGATACTGTCACTAAAAAGCACATCTTCTGTTAATGGGGAGGGGAAGATGACAGACTCCGACAGGAGCTCTGAGTGTGGCACAGAGATGACCTCTGTGGCCTAAGGAGGCGGTGGGGAGAGTCTCCAAGGGGGCCCTGGAGTCGGGGAGGTGGCACAGAGGCAAGGCTGCCTACTAGGTGGCACCACATTTCCCACCTGGCCCTAACCCAGAGCCTGCAGTGCCCAGCACAGTGGGGGCTGGCCCTCGCCTGCCTCCCCCAAAAGCGGTTTCCAGGAAGGGCACTGTTGCCATGGGAATGCTTGCCCAATTATTCTACTTTGCAGAAAATCACTTACCAGCCAACTCGGACTGGAATGCATCCCTTCTACAGAGCAAAAACTACCTCTTGGCTTTTGCTCATGACCAAATCCTTGTGGGGAAAAGCAGGCTGGGGGACTCAGGCCACAAGAGAGCCAGTCATCAGGCCAGAGACAGCAGACAGTCCTGGAGAGAGGCCAGCCCGTTAACAAATCTCAGACGGGCTCCCCAGTGTTGTCAGGTGACAGACAAGTAGAAGCCTCCTGCTATCCTGAGGGGTGACAGCAGGTGGGCGGGGTGGGGAGGATGGTGAGTGTGAATGCAGGGTGCTTCCCAGGCAGCTTTTCACCTTCATGGGGGGCTCGGGGTCGAAAGAGGAATGGGCCTGGTAAGCAGATCAATACCAGTGAGTGACAAGGACAATGACAGCAGTTAGGAGCAGAAAGAAGTAGGCCAGTGAAGAAGAGAGAATGGAGAAGGGTCAGACATGGTGGCTCCCACCTGCAACCCCAGCACTCTGGGAGGCCGAGGACGGTGGATTGCCTGAGCTCAGGAGTTCAAGGCCATCCTGAGCAATCAAGACCCCATCTCTACTAAAAACAGAAAAACTAGCCAGGTGTAGTGGTGGACGCCTATAGTCCCAGATACTTAGGAGGCTGAGATAAGAGGATTGCTTGAGTCTAGGAGTTGGAGGTTGCTGTGAGCTGTGATGACGGCACAGCACTCTAGCCAGGGTGGCAGTGTGAAACTCTGTCTAAAAAAAAGAGAGAGAGATAATAGAGCATAAATCGAGGAAGGCAAGTTGGAGTCTGGGTTTGATGTATGAATAGCAGCTCGCCAAGCAGACAAGGGATGATGCAGGGTGCTCTGGACAACCTGAGAACATCCACACACATTATGAGAACAAAGGTTTCTAAACCCAGGGTGGGAGGAGGGGCCGGCAGGGACAGGACCATAAATCAGAAGCTGGGGACGTCCTGTAGAGGCAGCAGAGACAACCCCGCCAAATTAGCCAGTGCAGGCAGGAGAGAGTCTGGGGCCACCATCCAGGCAAATAGGTACAGACATCCAAACTGGTGCCAGAGTCAGCAGACATGGGTCAGGCCAGGACAGAAAGGCCCTGCCCAGTTCTCAGCCCTGGGAGACACAGAGGAGGGCCATGTCTGGAGGGCAGGCATGAGGTCAGGGTGCCTCACCCCAAGGAGGAGTGACCCACAGAGCATCGAGGAGGCTGGGTAGTGGCCAAGCATTCTGGAGCCTGACTGCCTGACTTCAAATCCCAGTGCTGTGAATATTAGCTGTGTGGCCTTAAGCAGATGACTGAACCTCTCTGAGACTCAGTTGCACTTTTGTAAAATAACTCCCACCTCAGTGGGTCCTTGTGAAGATTCCCTGGAGCACAGCTCAGGGTGCAAGCTGATGGGGTCCTGGGCTGGGATTCCCCACAGCCCCTGCAGCCTGTGACCCCGCTAGGCTTAAGACAATGTGCTGCACACAGCCACCCCCTTTGCCAGGCCAACGAGGCTGAGTGGTGCCCTCCAGGGTGAAGACCACCCTGTCTGGCTGCCCATGCTCTGCATAACCACCAGGCCCTGCCAGGCATGCAGAGCTCAGACGTGTTTCCCAAGTAAGCAAATAAAGCTGCAAATAGAAATGTATGGAATGCCGTTTCCATGGAAAATTTCCAAATTCCCGGCTGCTCCCAGCTCCCCACTGAAGGCAGATCCTCCGGGGATGTCGGGAGGAGGTGATGGGGGAGGACCGGGCCTGAGTCCCTGCTACGGCTCAGGGTGCCTCCTGCCTCCAGGCCGGCAGCTCAGCTCCTCCCTCACATCTCCCCACTTCCCTGGGCTGGGAGGGACTTGTCCTCTTACGTGGCGTGTTTCTCCTTTAGGCACTTAGACACGGCAAGACCACTGCCCTAACTTAGGACAGAACGCGCCCATGGTGAGTCTCCACCGGCTCATGCACAGCCACTCTTCATGTACACAGCACCAACAATGTCACGAGATTTGGGACCAAGCGGGAGTCTCCTCAGCCCAGGAAGAAGGAAAGGCCTTTGAAAAATCATGATTTGAACTCTTCCTAGGCACCCTCCAACCAAACGCAAAGCCCTCAGTAGCCTGCACACACACCCACACACCCAACAGGCACGTCCCTCCGCTCCTCTGAGAGAACATTCTAGCACTTCCACATGGGAGCACGTCGTCCTCACTCAGGCGTGTCCTCTCGGGCATCCTCCCTGCATGTCCCCAATCTCTGGCCCCCCTCAGCCTCTGCAGGAGTGTTGCTCAGTCGTTGACTGGCTGCCCTTCCCAGGTTTCTCACCCCGGGGCCTTGGTACGTGTGTGTGGCGGTTTTTCACAGGTGGCCACTGGCTCAGGATGAGCCACCTCCTTGCTGTGTTGGCAGCCATTAGGAAGGTAACTCTGGCGCAGCTCAGGCTCCTTCCATCGTCCTTCTCCTGTCCCTAGCTCAGTGCCAGGCACACAGGAGACATGCAGTAAATGTGTGAGTATGAATGAATAAATCAACAAACTCAAATTTCATGAACCATCTCTAAGATGGTCTCCACTTGCCCTAGTGGCCAGCATCTCTCTGCAAGGGTGCAGGGAAGCAGGTGTGCGTCCAGATAGCAAAACCCTTGGCAGAGAGCAGGTAGGGCTGTGTGGCCACTGAAGGATAAAATAGAATAACCCAGTGCAGGGGACGGAGGGGCATGTCCAGTGCCAGGGAGCAGCATGCAGGGGGCAGCTCCATCCAGGGCTGGTCCTAAGACAGAGAGAAGAGACCAGGCTGTGGGAGAATCAGCAAAAGCGCTGAGATATGACTGTGAACCCCAAGGCAGTGGAGGAGGGGCTGAGGCAGGGGTCTCCAGTTGGGGCACAGCTCAGAGTCCCTCCCACAGGGTGGAGGGTCAGTGCCCCCGGGAGCATTTGAATGGGGTTCCAGCAGGGCCCCCCTCCCTCATTGCTCCCACCAGGAAGCTAACACTGTCTTCCACTACCCAGGGGTTCTTTAAATCTCTGGAAGCTCAGAGACCATCTCAAGCTGCATCCCCGCCCTGCCCCTTCCCCATTCCAGGGCAAGGACCACATTGCAAGTTCAGGACACTTCAGTGTTTGATATCTGCTGGGGAAAATGGCCCTGGGTTTTCCAGCCGCAGGACCTCCAGGGCCTCAGGTGCCCCACAGACTCCCGCCCAGGTCCCCAGAGCGCGTCATGGTCTTCTGGAGCAGCATCCTATGGGGGAAGGGTAAAACCACAAGCTTGAAACCCACCACTGACAGCTGAGCGTTGGTCAAGTCGACCTCTTAGTACAGGTTTGCTGTCTATTCAGTAGTGAGGATGCCACCTCCCTCACCCCAGAATGGCTGTGAAGGGCAGCCCTGAGGTGACAGGCAGAGAGCCCTGGAAACTGAGCTTCCTCCCCACCCCCACCCGCCCACCTTCTCCACCCAAAATGGAGCCATGTGGTTTGCAAAGGACCTCTGTGGCTTCTTAGACACACCAGAAGGTCTGAAGGGTTTGCTGGGATGTCAAAAGGGTGGGAAATGCAAATTCTGCGGGTGGAGCCAACTTTGGAAGCAGGATTGTCCAGGGAATCCATACCAGAGGAGGTCGAGGGTCAGTCCCCCCCGACCGCAGGTGTCTGCCTAGCCATTTTCCAGGGGGTGAGCTGCAGTGCACCTGCCCCATCCTTGACACAGCGACAAGGACTGAGCAGCCCTGGCTCAGCGTGCAGCATGTGCCAAGAGCAGCCCATGTGGCAGAGGAAGAGAAGTGAGGCCCACCCCCACCCAGAAGCAAAAAGGTACAAATAATGGCAGAGATGGCCACAGAAGGGGGCCTAGGCTTCCATGACAGATTACCCCATTTGAAAAAAGGAAAAAAATCTTCATGATGGAAAAGCATGACGCAGTCTCATCGTGTGGGCTTGTTTTTTAAGGCAAAGGTTTCAGCTTTGCAGAACCTTCCCAGCTTCTTCATGATTTAACCAAAAGGTGGGTGGTATTTTGGTCCACCCTGAAGTGCCAGGCCTCATTTTCAGGGTATCTATTCAGTCAGAAGAGGAATAAATCACTTCCTTTCTAAAACAATGGAAAGGTGGATAATTAGCGTGTAATCATTAATGAGTAATTTTAAAGGGGCGAGCTGAGTTCATAACATCGTTCTGAATATATTTGCATTTAACTGCACTCCTTTTTCCTCTCTCTCTTCTGTGATTTTTTTTTGTTGCAACTGTAATTATTTTAATTGAGATCTTCCCTAATGAAAATAAAGCACAGTATCTGTGGGAGGCGGCTTCTGGGGATCTGTGACCTTGTGGTGCTTGTTCTCCCAGTCAGCTCCAGGGCCCCAAGGGACCCTCAGCCTCTGGTGGCTCCAGCCTTCTCCATCTGCCCCCTAACTTGGCTCTGCTGACCACTAGGGGGGGCAGGCTCTGTGTGTGCACGCATGTGTGTGCGTGTGCATGTGTGTGCGCATGTGTGTGCATGTGTGCGTGTGTGGATGTGTGCACATGTGTGTACATGCATGTGTGTGCATGTGAGTGTGTGCGCATGTGTGTGCATGCGTGTGTACATGTGCATGTGTGCGTGTATGCATGTGTGTATCCATGTGTGTGCATGGATGTGTGCATGTGCATGTGTACATGTGCATGTGTGCGTGTGTACATGTTCATGTGTACATGTGCATGTGTGTGCACATGCGTGTGTACATGTGCATGTGTGCGGGTGCATATGTATGTGTACGTGTGTGCATGTGCATGTGTGCATGTGTGCGCGTGTGTGCGTATGTGTGTGTGCGTGTGTATGTGCTTGTGTGCGCTTGTGCATGAGTATGTGCATGTGTGTGCTTGTGTGCGTGAGCGTGTGTGTGTACATGTGCATGTGTGTGTGTGCACGCTTGTGCATATGCCTTCCTTCACTGTTCGCCACCTGCTCCAGGAGGAAGAGTGCTGTGTGAGAAGAATATAAATCTGTGAGCCGAGAGCTCTGGGGTCTTCATCCTGGTTCTCTACTGTTAAACAGGGACTTGACTTTGGGCACGTTTCCTTCTCTGTGCCTTAGTTTCCTCACCTCTAAATCGCCAGCATCACTCTCAGCCTCCCAGGCTTTCCCACTCAGTCAGGCAATGAATCCCTGACATTGTCTCAGTGACTCCACAGCTGTGGGTGATGTGTTCAATGTGTCACTTACAAGAAGGACATTCTGTGTCCCCATCCTCCAAAAGCCTCTCTCTAGAAGCTTCTATGGCACACAGCAGTATATTCACAATCACACAAATAGGAGGATGCTGACAGCCCCTGCCTCTGGGCACTTACTGTAGGGACCCTAAGAAGTAGCAGAGGGGTGTCCAGGCAAAGGCTGTTGGGGTCAGACAGGGGGTGAATCCCCCTCCAACTGGTGCTACCTCTTACTCTAGGTCAGGGGCCTATCCTCTGGGGAGCACCCTTCTCCCAGGCAGCTCTGGGCCTTTTGAGCACTGAATTCCCCCTCCGGTATTCCTAAGCACAGTTGCTATGTTGCTGGGTCTCTGATGCCCACAAGCTGCTAAGGGGATCCCGATTCTTGGAGTTCCCTGATAGCAACTCACCTGCTCAGGTCCCTTCCCCTGTCAACACAGAAACGCAATAAGCATGTAGGTGTTCATCCAGATGCATCTGGACATCTCCTGGGCCAGAGTTTGGGGGCAGGGGGTTTCTCCTAATATTTCAGAAGTGGGGTCTTGGCTATGTTGCCCAGGGGGTGTTCTCAAACTCCTGGGCTTAAGCAATCCTCCTGCCTTGGCCTCTTGAGTAGCTGAGACCACAAGAGCTTGCATGCCCCCACCTGGCCCCGACCCCAGACATTTAAATTGTTCTTTGTGAAGTTCAGGACACTGGGAGAGAGACCATGGGTGTATGGAAAAGGCAGCTCACAGCCGGGCCCCGGGACAAGGTCAGCGAGGAATGAGCTTTAGGATATAAATTGCGTGTCTAACACTGTCTGATTTGGGGGCCTGGACGTGCCAAACACAGGGAGCACAGTAAGATGTGCCTGGCGGGAGAAGCTCCCCTTCCTAACACAAAAGGAGCTGTCCCTGTTTCCCCACCTGCTACCTGGCCAGCACTGGTGACGAGTGCTCAGGAAGGTCAGTCCCTGGGAGGGACAGGAACTTTCGCAGAATCAAAACCATGGTCTAGGCTACCATGTGACCACTGCTGACTCTGTAGGCCTCAAGACAGCCGAGGAGCAGGCAGCAGAGGGCTCTGGCCAGGAATTACAGGTCAGCACAGGGCACCTCCCTCTGAGTAGCCTCCTCTTCCCCTTCCCAGCCACTAACCTTTCCTCCCAGGGGTGCTGAGTGGCCAGGGGGCGGGGCAGAGGAAACCCCACCCTGATTTTTCATTGTTTTTACAGAAAAGTTAATTTCTGCCAAAAGGAAAAAATTAACATGGAAATAGCCCTCCCCTGCCTCTCAGGATTTGTTATTCTCTTCATTACACCCTCTGGTCCAGCCTGGCCAGCAGGGATTCTGGCCCTGGAAAGTCTTTCTCCTCCCTGGCTGAGGAATACCTCCCCTCTCTCCCTGCCCAGACGCCCAGGCCCCAGGTTTGGAGCAGAAGCAAGAAGAGGCGGGCAGCCAGCGTGGCGTGGCCATGAGAGGCAGACCCCGCCAAGGCCTCAGCCTCACCCCCTCCAAGAGGAATCCACAGATCCCGCTATCCCAGCCACGCTGTGGGCGTCTTATATTCCCTTTCCGCTTCCTCTCTGAGTCACAGGCTGGGGGAGGGCAGCAGCTCCTGGAGTGGGCCCTGTCTCCCTCCTGGGAAGGCTGCTGGCCTCTGAGCCCGGCCCCCATGTCTCAGCTCCTTCCCAGCCCCCACCCCCCTTCCCAGCTATCTGCCTGAACCAGGCAGGTGCTGTATTTAGGCTCCAGTCTCTGCCATTGTGAAGGTCAGGTAAAGAGATGGGCAGCTCACCTCAGTAGAAACGCCAGCGCCCTCACTCACCAGGAGGACAGGAGGCATCCATCCCTCCCACCAACTCTAGGGAACCCAGGCCAGAGTGGCTTTCCATAGGGTAAGTGGGGAGGGTGTGGGAACTCTTCCCCCTCCTGGGATCACTGATCAGACCCCCCTCCAGCACCTGTAGCAGCCCAGAAGTGCCTGAGAATTAACACCTGCTCCCAGCCAAAGCCCAACAAGATCTGTAGGTAAACACCCCTGCTCCCTCATACTGACACTCAGCACCTTCTCCTGCCTCCCCCCAGCCACCTACAACAATGGCGCCTTCCATTTGCCTTCTCTTCCCAGCCCCAGTCCCATCCCCTCCGCATGTTCCCAGGACCACCCCCAGATACACTTCCAAGACTCTAGGACTTAAGGCAGGGTCTGCCTCAGAGGGAATCCGAAGATGGGGGAGGTGACGCCTCAACACCCCTTCTGTGTCCCCATTCACAGAAATCTACCTTATTTCTCTCCTGATATCTGACTGATGGGACTAGTTTATCTTCAGAAAGTTCTGATTTGCCTCCTGTTGAAAACCAACATGTCACCTGTTCCAGGTCACTTTGCTGTGTTCATTTTGTTGAAGGGAATTGACTCGCTCTGAGTCCACAGTGCAAGGGGCTGACCTGGGTCTTGGTGTGCTGGTTAGTTGGAGATGCCTGGGAGGACCTGTGAGGTGCATTTGAATCAGTAAAGAAAACCTTCCCTGGCAAGGTGGGAAATCCAGAGGGACTAGAAGGTGGGAAGGCAAGTCCTCTGGGTCTGCACTGTGAGCCGGGACATCCATCTCCTCCTGACCTCAGATGTCGGACACTGGAGGCCCTGGACTTACCCCTGCCCTGCCCGTGCCCTGCCCCCTTCTCAGGCTCCCGACTGAGAGCTGCACTCAGCTCTGAGCTCAGCACCCCAATCAGCCTTTCCTCCCCCGCCAAGGGCTGCAGGCTTCCCAATGCCCCGCCCCCGTCTCTGCCTCCTGCAGTCCCGTTTCTTCACTGCTTCTCGCTTAACTGCAGGGCGGAGGAAAGCAAGTGGGTGGGACTGACCCTGTTTCTTTTGCTGTCCCAGAAATATGCGGGGAAAAGTGAAAGACTGAAACAAGAGAAGAAGATGAATAGGGATCTGCCCGGCGTGCCTGCTGAGGTTATCTTCATTCTCATTGTCTTTGAACTATTTTGCTACCTGCAAGTTGTAGAAAATTCCTAATCTTGCGAATGATCCCTGTCCGCAGAAACACAGATGAATCATGTCCAGTGGAACGCAACCGCATCCGGCCGTGGATCCGGGGATGCAATCACATTGCCCAGACGCCCACCAGCTTTCACGTTCATGCCTTGCCCTGGGCATCCCTCGCTGCCTGTGCACGTGAGGTTATTCAAACCAGCTGTAACCCCGCACTGGGGTCTTTGTTCTGAACAAGTTAGATAGAACTTTGGCGCATATTCATTTTGTATTTGCGCAAGAGCCGTAATCTCACCTTTTATCAAAACTATCCTTATCAAGCGTAGACTGCTAATTGGTGGACTTCCAAGCTCTGTGGGCAAGATGTGGAAGATGGAGCATGTCCAGGAGAAGGGAGAGGAAAGGAACCCCCAAGCCCACGCTCTCCCCAGCCTCCTCTGACCTTGCCCATTTTACCTTGTGGCTGACTCAGAAGTGCCCCAAGGCTCAGCCTTGAGGAATGTCCCAGGCACTCCTCTCTTCGTCACCCCTACCTTCATTTCTGCTGTTGCCAAGTGACACTTAGGTCCTGATGCTCCTGCAGCAACATCGACATCTTTCCCCTGAAATGACTCACAGCCCTTCCCACTTAGCAAGTTTTTTAAGAGAGAATCTCACTCCGTCACCTGGGCTAGAGTGCGATAGCATCAGCCTAGCTCACAGCAACCTCGAACTCCTGGGTTCAAGCCATCCTCTTGCCTCCGCCTCCCAAGCGGCTGGAACTGCAGAAACATGCCACCACGCCTGTCTAATTGTTCTATTTTTCGTAGAGGCGGGGTCCCACTCTTGCTCAGGCTGCTCTTGAACTCCAGACCTCAAGGGATCCTAGCATTTAACAATTAAACTTAGGGTTGCCACATGACCCAGCAGCTCCACACCTAGGAATGCATAATTACGTTCAAACAAAAACTTTTCCACACGTGTTCGCAGCAGCATTACTCATAATAACCAAAATGTGCCATTGACAAAAATGTCCAGCGATGGATAAAGAGACAAACAAAATGTGCTGTGATATGAAGTATATTTCCCATGAAAATAAATTCCTATACAAAGGAATATTATTTTAGCTGTAAAAATAGTGAATCCTTGATACATACCACGATGTGAATAAATCCAGAAAATATTATGCTAAGTGACAGACTCTAGACACAAAAGGCCACATATTATATGATTTCGTTTATATGAAATGTTCAGAATGGACAAACCCAGAGAGACAGAAAGAGGATTAGTGGTTGCTTAGGGCAGAGGGAGAGGGGTTAAGAATGGGGAGCGAATTAGAGGGGTGTTAGCCCATTTTCTGCTGTAACAGAATACCACACACTAGCTAATTTATAATGAGCAGACGTGTATTTGGCTCATGGTTCTTGGGGACTAGAACTCCAAGATCAACAGGCTGCATCTGGAGAGGGTCGTCTTGCTGTGTCCCCACACAGAAGGCAGAAGGGCATGAGGGAGAGAGAAAGAGAGAGAGAGGGAGGAGGGAGCCACACTCACCTCCTTTGCCAGGAACCCACTCTACAGATAACAACATTAATCCTTTTGTGCAAGTGGAGCCCTGGAGACCTGAGCATCTCCTGTTGGGCCTCATGTCCCAACGCCATTGCATTAGGGATTCTGTTTCCCACACATGCATTGTGGGGTCACATTCCAACTGAGGCAAGGGTGATAGCTGAAGGGTACGAGGTTTCCTTTTGAGGTAATAAAAATGCTCTAAAGTTGACTGAAGTGATGACTGCAGATGTCTGTGAATGTGCCAAAAACCACTGAGCCGCCCACTTCCAGTGGGTGGACCACGTGGTGTATTAGTTTGCAGGGCTGCTGTAACAACATGCTGCAGGCTGGAAGTGGATGATGGTGGTGGTGGTGGGGTCGAGGCCTCTCTCCTTGACTGACTGGTGGGTGCTTTCCTTTTCTGTCTTCACGGGGTCCTTCCTCTGTGCGTGGGCCTCCCTCTGGTGTCTCTTTGTGTGTCCAAATTTCCTCTTGGAAGGACACTGGTCATAGTAGATCAGGGCCCACCCTAACAGCCTCGTTTTAGTTCAGTCACCTCTTCAGAGGGCCTGTCTCTAAATGCAGTCACAGACTGAGAAACTGGGATTAGCATTTCATCACAAATTTGGGAAGGACATGACGCAGCCCATAACATATGGCATATGAGTTGTATCTCAATAAAGCTGTGGGTAGGGAGCAAGTGGAGGCTCCCCACAGCCTTTGCCAAACAGGATCCCATTCTCCTCCAAGGGTGAACATGATTTCCCTTCCTCCCTTATTTCTCTGGAATTTCTCTGACTGTTACAGCTACCCTCACCTACAGATGAGCAGAACAGGCCACAGGCAGGGGTGACAGTTTGGAGTCTAACCAACCCGGCTGGCACCCAGCCGGGCAGGTAGACTCAATGGGGTTGAAGCGGCTCTAGGAGTGTCAGCCTCTGCGTGGTGCCAGTGCCCTTGCAAATATTCACAAGGGACTCTGAGGCAGCCTGCTGCCATTTGCCAAGAACCAGGCAAGTTCCCTCCAGGTCACCTGTGCCCTGTCCTGGGTGAGGTGCAGAGCTGCATTGCCAGGGTGGACTTGGCCTTGACCTCAGGCTGCTCCCGGCCTGGCCAGCACAGCCCCACATCAACCCGAACCCAGGCCTGGTGTCAGCAAGGAAGCTGGGGCCTGGGGGCCGAGCTCTCTCATCCTCTCACCCACTCACAGCAGTTACGTGAGGGCTCCACAGAGACCACTCAACCCCCAGCCCCCTCCCGAGGATTCTCTCCCACTGGCAGGGAGGAGGGAGGGCCTTGGCTGTCTCCTCTTTTGTTATGAGTTCCTCCTGTGCTCTCACCTCAGGCTTGGCACCTTCAAAGCACTCTGCAGATATTAGCTAATGAGTGTACATACAGTAATGCGAGATTACCTATTAGGAGGCCACTGTTGATATTAGATCATTAAAGGTGATGACAGCCCCCCCAGAGAGTCTCTCTGGGGCTGGGCTCCAACTTTTCTTCCTGCAAGTCTGGTCTCATGGCCCGGAGAAGCATAATGAGAGTCTGGTGAATTCCCAGCAGGAAAGAAAAACAGATCTTCCTGCTTCACTTTAACCTAAGGACCTATGGGAGCGGCTGGTTGAGAGGAAATCTTGGCCTGGACTAGAAGAAGCAAAAGATTTGGACCCATTTATGATGGCCATTAGGAACCCAGGGACCTGTGTCCACAGGTCAGTACTCAACTAGTGCCAGGGAGGACGCTGGAGAGAGAGTCATGGGAGGGCCCAATTTGGGAGCCAGCAGGCCCAGCTGGGATGCTAACAGCTCTGTGACCTCTAGAAACCCTCTCATTCATTCGTCATTCATTCAATACACTCCCCAAGGCATTAAAAACAGAGACACCTGTACCCTCATCTCATCAGTAAATCCTGCCATTCCTGCCTTCTAAATTACCCAGAATCAACCAATTCTTATCTTTCCCAACTTATGATTGTATTCCAAAACTACTAGATCCTGCAGTAGCCTCCCAACAGGACCTCATGATTCCCCTACCCCCAGCTCCCAGCAGCATCTGCACACCCATACCCAATGTCAACACAGATACCTCTTCAGCTCAGCAAACCCCAGCAGCCTCCAACCCCGTCAGAGGAAGAACCCAATCCTTACAACTCCCTTCACTCGCCCCCATGGGCCTCCTTGGTTCCCTTGACCATGCCTGGCATCCCCATCAATACCGTGAGATCTACAGTTCCCTGTGCCCAGAATCCTGCTCTGTTCTCTTCCTCACCTTCCCTGAGAGGTCCTTGTTCACACCATCTAAACAGGGGTCAGCAAATTTTTTCTCCAAAGGGCCAGAAAGTAAATATTTTCAGCTTTTCCAGCCAACCAGTCTCTATAGCAACTCTTCAACTCAAAAGCAATCACAGATAAGACCTAAATAGAGAAGTAGAGCTGTGTTCCAATAAAACTTTATTTATAAATACAGGCTTCAGTAGGCCATAGTTTGCCAACATCTGATCTAAAGAAACAGTTCTCACCACTCCCTCATCTCACTCATAGCCACGTGACAACATAGGTGCTCATTCAACTCCTTGTCACCTGCCTCCTCCACATTGGCTCCACAAGTACAAGGACCATTTTACCCACTGCTGTATCATCAAACCATGAGACACTACCTGGCATACAATAGTCACTCAGTGTATTAAAAATAAATAAATAGGGCAGCACCCGTAGCTCAGTGGGTAGGACGCTGGCCACGTACACCAAAGCTGGCAAGTTCAAACCCAGCTTGGGCCAGTTAAAATCAACAATGACAACTGCAACAAAAAAATAGCTGGGTATTGTGGCAGGCACCTGTAGTCCCAGCTACTTGGGAGGCTGAGGCAAGAGAATCACTTAAGCCCAGGAGTTTGAGGTTGCTGTGAGCTGTGACACCCTGGCACTCTATCCAGGGTGACCTAGTGAAACTCTCTCAAAATAAATAAATAAATAAAATGAAAATAAATAAATAGAAAGGTCACACTGTAAAACTTTAATAAAAGCAACAGAACATCCTAGGTAAGTTGTATTGACCCAGGCCAATAAGGAAACGGAGCCATGGAGAGTTTACAGTAGCTTACTGAAAGTCACAGGGCTGGGAGCGGCAGAACCGGACACATCGAGTTCCAGAAACCTAGTTCTAATCCCTTTACGGTGGCGGCTCCCCATGTCACTCCCCACCACACACCCTGTGGTGGCCCCCCCACTCCATGAAAACACTCTCTCCCCTGGAGCCCGTGGCAGCCCTGGCCGTTCATCTTGCATAAACCTGGATGCTTACCCTACCAAGGGCGATAAAGTGAGACTGTCTCTACAAAAAAAAAAAAAAAAAAACCTGGATGCTTCTCTCTCCCGTTCACCCAAAAAGGCCCAACAGGGAGTTGTCTCCACTCGTCCCACTCTGGACTACTTGGCAAGCTTCAGACTGCTCCCTGGGGTCTTCTGACTCTTCCCGAAGCTGCTGAGAAGTCACAAGGACTTCATCTCCGACACAGAAAAGAGCACTGTCAGCTTTTGAAGCAAATCTGCCTCTGAAAGTGAAATTCAAGTTTTGACATTGACTCGGACTTGCGGCAAAGTGTGATGAATCAATGCAAACAGGTGTTGACCTCTGAAATCCTAGTGAGAAATGTGTCCCCTGGCTACTGTCCTCTTCCCTCTTCCTCTACACTTTGACCCAGAAATGAGCCCACAGTGGCCATCGTGCCCATGAAGGCAGGCTGCAGTGTCCTTCACCTACCCGATACCAAGGACAAGCCACACATCACCGGGAGGGTGGGGACATTGACCAGCTTCAACAACTTGGGTTCTGCAGTCACCTCTCTTTGGCATGAGTTTCTCTAGCAAGAGAGTAAGTAGAGCAGGTAAGAGCAGCAGGCCTTTAGACCAGCTCTCGGAGACTCTGGATGCAAACAAGAAGCCCAGTCTGAGCCTTGTTAGAAAAGGAAACTCTCCAAGGCTCTGAGCCTCATGAGTCAACATCAGGAATGCTTGTGACATTTCATAACAAGAAAAAATAATTCCTTACCTCCGCGGGCTTCTGAATAGTCTGCCATATCAGCTCATTTGACCCGCACATACCTGTGAGTGGGCAGGTTCAACCTTTTATCGATAAGGTACACAAAGCCCAGGTAGCCTTGACCCAAGGTCATACAGGGAGCAGCTGGGTTCAGCACAGGACTCAAGACTTTCAGTTTTCGCCACGCACTGCTCCGGGGACTTCCCCCTTACCGGCCAGCCCTCCTGCTTCCCCAGCGAACCAGTGCTAAGGCAACATGTCACTTAACAGATAAGCAAGTTTTATGCAAGAGACTGAACTAAGCACAATACAGATGATAAAGAGGAGTAAAGTCTGGTTGGAAAGAGACCTTCCAGGAGAGCCAGCCTGACCTTCTGGCTGACCTACAAATCTCCTTTACTGCCTCTCATGTGGGTTCTTTTGAGATGTAAGAACATCACCACAAACTCAGCAGCTTAAAGCAGCACATGTCTGTCGTTTCACTGTCCAAATGTGGCTTAGCTGGGCCCTCTGCTTCAGGCTCTAGTCTAAAAGCTGCAATCAAGGTCAAGGCTGTAGGCTTATCAGAGGCTCATGTGGGGAAGGATCTGCTTCTGAGCTCCATTGGTTGTTGGCAGCATTCACTTGCTGGTGGCCCATTGGACAGAAGGCCTCAGTTTCTTGCTGGCTCTGGCCAGAGACTATGGTCACTTCCCTGCTCTGTCTGTGGACCTCTCCAACCTGGTCCCTTCCTTGCTCTGTCTGTGGACCTCTCCAACCTGGTCATTTGCTCTGTCAAAGCCAACAAGAGAGAGTTTCTCAGTGAGAAGATGTTTCAATCTCACATAGCATAATCACAGAAATGATATCCCATCAACTTGCTGTGTTCTGTTGGTTAGAGGCAAGTCACAGGTGCTGCCCACACGTAAAGGGAAGGGACCACATGAGGTCAAGAACACCAGCAGGCAGGATCGTGGGGTCTGCTAGACTCAGCCCATCACAATCTGTCGGGTCCCTACCTCAGAAGGCCACCCATTCCACTCTGAAGTCTAGAAAGTTCTTCCCAGGATCAAACCCAAATCTGTCTCCCTATGACTTTTACACATTGGTCCAGGCCCTGCAGCCTGGAGCAACATGGAAAACGTCTAATCTGAAGTTGGACCCAGGAAGGCAGGGATTTTTTATATCCTCAGAGAGCAGGGTTGCTGGAAAGTTCCAGACACATTACCATATGTAGTAATGCTGTGTCAGAGAGCAGAGAGGACAGGGTGCTCAGTGGGGCTTGTCTTAGAAGCTTATTGGCTGGTGTCTGGGGCAGAGGTGCCTCTGTGCAGGAACTTGCTCACCCAAGTGTCTTGGGCAGACAGACCTTCATGGCCTTCCTGAGGACCCTCAATATCTTGGCACATTAAGAGGTTCTAGCCCAACCCTATCACTAGGAAAAAAAACAAAACAAAAAAAGGCCATGACTTGCATAAGATCACACAACTGGCGAATGGCAGCCATAGGAACCAGGACTCTATCTCCACACACAAAGGAACATGAGCCAAGGATACCAGGCAGGCCTGGACCCTGCATTGTGGGAGTTTGCGACTCAAGGCTATTTCTTCACTTTCTGTGAACTGCCTTGACCCCTGGCCAGGCAAACCAGAGCTGCATCCTCACAGCCAGAAGCAGGAGAGCAGCAGGCCCCCGCAGGCTGTAGCCGGCCCCCCCAGGCTGTAGCAGGCCCCCCCAGGCTGTAGCCGCCCTGCAGGCTGTAGCCAGCCCACCCCCCACCGCAGGCTGTAGCAGGACCCCCCCGCAGGCTGTAGCAGCCCCCCCCAAGATATAGCAGGCCCCCCCAGGCTGTAGCAGGCCCTGTGGGGTGTAGCAGGGCACTGTGGACTGTCATTGCTTGCCTTGGCTCAGGGCTGCTCTGTGCCGCTCTGCCTCCCAGAACACATGCTTCTCCCCAGGAGTGACCAGACTCCTTGTGCCTCCCAGCCTAGCCCAGCCTCCAGGCTTCCAGGGCCCCAGCAGTCAAGTCCATTTGCTCTGGAGCTTCCAAGGTCCCTCATCCCTGCACCTGCAACCACAGCACAGGTGTGACCCCTGGGGCACCCAGCAAGTGTTGAATGGATGATTGAGCATCCGAGGTCTCAGGGGCTTGGCCAGGAATCTCAGATGCAAGGCACAGCCTGCCTGAACACAGTGAGGAAAGGCAGAAAGCCTAGGCAGGCGTCCTCAAACTTTTTAAACAGGGGGCCAGTTCACTGTCCCTTAGACCATTGGAGGGCCGGACTATAGTTTAAAAAAAAAATACTATGAACAAATTCCTATGCACACTGCATATATCTTATTTTGAAGTAAAAAACAAAATGGGAACAAATACAATTCACACCAATGCATGTGGCCCGCGGCTGTAATTTGAGGACCCCTGACTAGAGGGTTCCCAGCAGGCCCTGGTGCAGCTCTGCCTCCAAGCTGGGGGCTAAGGGATGTCTAAAGTTCTGTGAGAAGGGAGAGGCCCTAAGGGACCCTCCCGCCATCAGCCTTCTCCTCCTCCTATGCCTTCAGCTTCTCCCTTCTGCGGCTGCTATGCCATAAGGCTCAATAAATAACAGTAATTAAATAATTACTGTTTTCTCTGCCCCTTTCTCCTCCACATGTGAACATACCCAAGGTTCTATCGTCTGAAATAAAAAATCTTCAAACATGTTTCACATGGTTGGCCAGAGGTGATTTTTTATTTCTGCCTTTGGAGTTTTACATTCCAAGCTTCTCTGCCATGAGCATAGGATTTATAAGGAATAGTGGCTGGTGGCATTTACTGAGTAGGGACTCTGGGCTGAATCTTGTGCTGGAAGCTTCCTGTGCACGATCTGGGTTCATCCTATCAACAGCCCCATCGTGGGGGTGACCAGTTGTCCCAGTGTTCCCAGGACCAGGACCTTTCCTGAAATAGGAGGTCTCAAACAAACCCAGCCCTCCGTCCCGCACCTGCAGCGGCCACAGTTGGCTGCACTTTGGTCTGGGAGCCATGGTTATGCTCCCCATTTCACAGATGAGGAAACTGAGGCTTAAAAGGGCTTAAACCTCTGCCTCAGCATCTCATCTAAAAATGGGCAAAGGACTTAAGTGGACGTCTCTCCAGGGAAGACGTACAAATGCCAACACCACCAAGACGCTCCACATCATTCCTTATTAGGGAAAGATGAGTGAGCCCGCGATGAGGTGCCTCCTCCCACACTCCAGGACCGCTAGGAGTTTGTTTCAAAACTGAAAGTGAGTGTTGGTGGATGTAGAGAAATTAGAACACTTGCACGTGACTGGTGGGAACACACCATGTTCTTCAAGAAGTTCATCACAAAATTACTTCATAACCCAGGGTTCCACTCACAGGAATATACCCCAAAGACTTGAACACAGGTATGGAGGGTGCCAAAAAAATGTATACATAATTTAAGAAAGGAAAAAACTGTTTTAAATTGCAACACTTGAGTCGCATTTGACTTTTGCAGTTACAAGAGACTCAGGATACAAGGTAGGAAAATGATCGGTCTATACTGAGCTCTTCCTCCTCTGTTTCTATCACCTTCTCTCAGCTCAGAGACGGGGGACCCCACACCCCCGTCATTCTGGCTTCCTGCCCATGCTCTGAGAGCAGGTGACCCGGCAGTAGGACGGTCAGCATTCCCTCAGGCCTGAGGGAGGAAGTTCTGACAGCTTCTTACTCTGAGCTTTCTATAGCTCACCTCTGCAGCTTTGCTGAGGACGGCGATGCTGGTCTTCCAAGGGGGTCATCTGTCTTCTCTGCAAATATATATCCAAGGAGCAGGGCTGGGCAGGGGACCCACAGACCCTTCCCAGGGGCTTGGGCTTCCTGGCAGCCTACTTGCTGGGGACGCAGAGAAGGAACCAGTGGGCTACAGATGGACTCAGGACACTGTCCCACCTCACTGTCCCTTCATCCCAAAGGTGGGGAAGGGCTGGTCAGAGAGAAGGGAAGCAGGCCTCCTCCACAAATATGCGGGGCTTCAATGGGGACGAGGCCACAGCCTGATGGGGCAGACAGGAGGCCGGTGACTGCTTTTGTGACTGCCGGGGCAGCCATCAGCTCCTCCCCAAAATCTCATAGTGATGGCTGGAACTCGTCACCCTAAAGAGGCTGCAGTCCCCTTCCCATGGGTCATCATTATCATCCTACCAATGGCAAGGTCACCAGCAGAAGAAGCCAGAACAGTGGGGAAATCCCCACGGTGCCTCCCAGGAAAGCAGCCCCCAGAGCAGACATCCTTCTTCCTCAACAGCGGCCCCCAGGGCAAATCGCAGCCCACAGTGTCCTCAGCAGGCAGGATTTCACAGTGTCAGACCAGCCGAACTCCTAAAGGGGTTTCACTGTCTTCTCCTTCTCTGGAGGTGCATCCCATTGGCCTTCCCAGAGTTCTCTCCTTACCTCTCTGCCAAGCAAAGCCACTTCCAGAACCTTCTTCAACGGTGTGGGGAATTCATCCCCTGCAGCTCCATGGATCATTTTGCATTCATTCAAGCACAACATGTGTGTCTTAATTTCAGGGCAATTCCAAACTTGCTCTTTGTTTTTCAAAATGGGTTTCTTGTGTCCCCCACTAAACTCAGTGTTCTGTTCCTTTAATCATTCATGGGAATCCCTTCCAAGTGAGAGGGTTCTTACTCTCTGTGCTTGTACCTACGGAGCCCCAAACAGGGAGCCCCAATGAGAGGAGTGGCTCACTCATCCATCCTTCTACCCATCCACTCATCCACCCATCCAACCACCCAGCCAGCCAGCCAACCTCCCACCCACCACCTGTTCATCTATCCATCCAACCATCCATCCATTCAATCAACTTCCCACCCACTATCTTTTCATTCATCCATCCATCCAACCATCCATCCATTCAACCAACTTCCCACCCACCATCTTTTCATTCATCCATCCATCCAACCATCCATCCATCCAACCAACCTCCCACCCACCATCTGTTCATTCATTCATCCATCCAACCATCCATCCATTCAACCAACTTCCCACCCACCATCTTTTCATTCATCCATCCATCCAACCATCCATCCATTCAACCATCTTCCCACCCACCATCTTTTCATTCATCCATCCATCTAACCATCCATCCATTCAACCAACTTCCCACCCACCATCTTTTCATTCATCAATCCATCCAACCATCCATCCATCCAACCAACCTCCCACCCACCATCTGTTCATTCATTCCTCCATCCAACCATCTATCCATTCAACCAACTTCCCACCCACCATCTTTTCATTCATCCATCCATCCAACCATCCATCCATTCCAACCAACTTCCCACCCACCATCTGTTCATTCATTCTTCCATCCTCCAACCACTCACCCTCCATCCACCACCCATCTCCTCACCCTCCCCCCACCACCCATCCACTCATCCATCCACTCCTCCCACCCCCACATCCAACCAGTTATCCATGTCAGTGAGTCTTTAAACACTAGCTTTGGAGAGCCACAGAATAAACGCTTTCCTGATGGCACTCACCTCCAGGGCCAAATAACTGCCAATTGCGAGATGTGCATGAAGAAAAAGAACCAGCAGCTGTAAAGGAAAACCCCGGGGGCTAATCCAGACTGGGTGTGGGGGGGGTGTTCACCTACAAGTGTCTGGGTGCTAAATTTGCATCTCTTGAAAGTGAACCTGCATCCTGCTTCACTGGAAAGTTCACATGACCTGACTCCAGGTCATTAGCTGCATTCAGAAGGCTATGACAAGCCTGGCCTGTCTCCTTGGCAAACAGTCACACTACTGGCCAGAGGCAGCCTCTCCAGAAAGGGGGCGGAGCCAGCAGCAGGGGCTGGGGGCAGTGCCTGCATCATGGGCTCAGCAGGAGGAGGAGGAGGAGAGGGCAGGGAGGGCAGGGAGGGCTGTGTTTCTCATTCCCCAGGGAGGCCAGAATGCCTCCCTGCCCCATGCAGTCAGTCCAAAGGTAATTTTAGAAAGGAATGATAAAAAGGGAGGAAAGGTCCCACCTGTTTCCCAGTCTCTTACATTTTCTGCTTTTGGATCTCGCAGGAAACCAGCATGTGAAGAGTAGCTTTGTGGCAAAAGCCCTGCACCGCCAGCCGCCTTCCAGAGGCTCCTGGACGCACCCGGGAAGAGACGCCTATCCCAGAGAAGTCCCCAAAGAGCTCAGCTTGCCAGGTCCCTGGTGCCAACAGGCTGTGGGCAGCGTGGGTCAGACTCCTTGGGTGCCTCCCCACCCCCAGTGCCTCGTCAGCTCTGTCCTGTCCCTTCCCCCAACACACCGCCAGCCTGGCTGGGGGGACCCCCCACCCTGCTGTCACCACACCCCCATCCCACATTGGCCCCTCTGGTTCTTGGCACAGGGCCAGTTATAATCTCTGGTGAGCCAAAGGTACTCATGGTAGAAGCCCTCAGCTGAGACGGTGTGGCCAACACCTGACGAGGTGCTCTGCTGAGTTGGGCCAGCTGCTTCTGTGCCACGGGCGCGGTGGGCACTTAGGCACCAGCCTCATTGTGGAGCTCGCCCAAGGTGACAGTAGACCCTCTCCTCCCACCACGTCTGTCTTGTTTGCATCAGTCAGCTTCCATCAGAGTGTCTCTGCTCACTGTCCTGTCTGCTTCTGTCTTTTCTTATTATTATCCAGGACATGGGAGAGGAGTGACCGCTTCACTGAATACGGAATGTCGCTCTAGAAGGGACAATGGCATGTGGCCTGATCCCTGGGGGGCTGCAGAGTCTTCATGCAGAGACCAAGACCCACACACTCGTCCTGCGTGTGTAGACTGAAAAAATAATGCCCGTCCCGGGGTTATTTCTCAAATGCATATACGTGCGGTTGCAAATAATCAAATACAAATTGATTTTAAACCACTACTGAATTCAAAGTAGCTTTTTGTCATCGGAGTTTTCTCAACCAATGAATTCTAAAAATAAAAGCAAGGGCATGCGAAGAGATCCTCAAGGGGTTTGACATTAAAATGCAGTTCACAGACTTGAAAAGATGGAGAGCCACGATTCTGAGGTAAATCCTTCCTTCTTGATAAAAAAAATGCAGTTCAGAAAGGTTAAGAGCCCTGGCCAAAGTTACACAGCTTATGATGGTGGCAGACCGTGGACTATGCCAGGGGCTGATTTCAGATCAGGATGACAACTTTATTTATTTATTTATTTTTGAGACAGAGTTTCATTGTCACCCTTGATAGAGGGCTATAGCTTCACAGCTCACAGCAAACTCAAACTCTTGGGCTTAAGCGATTCTCTTGCCTCGGCTTCCCAAGTAGCTGGGGCTACAGGTGCCTGCCACAACACCCAGCTATTTTTCTGGTGCAGTGGTCATTGTTGTTTAGCTGGCCCAGGCCGGGTTCGAACCTGCCAACCTCGGTGTATGTGGCCGGCACCCTAACCACTGAGCTACAGGCATCGCCAGGGTGACTACTTTAATTCCTCTGACTCTCCATTCCCTCTTTGTGAAGTGGGATTGCCATGAGGACCAAGTGAGAGAATCCAGGCTCAGCGTTCGGCACGGTGCCAGTGCACAGCAGGCTCTCCGTGAGTGGCGACCATCACCGTCACTGTGCCCATCACTGCTATCATGGGTTCTCCCTTTGCATCTAAGCCACGCTGACCCTGTGACTCACCTGTCACTCTGTTGTGTGTATGGGCAGGTGAGTCACAGGGTCAATGTGGCTTAGACGCAAAGGGAGCCCCACGTCAGCCACCACACACATGCACGTACTCACGCACACACACGTCAATGCACGTGTGCACATGCAGACTGAACACACATACACACATGCATTTGCATGCGTGCACACGTGTGTGTACACAGATGAGGTGCCTGCTCCCCATCAGGCCCTCCTCTCCCTGCCTGCCCAGAGTCCACCCCACCACACCAACCCCAGCACGTCTCTATCTCCACACGAAAACTCTGAAATGCCAGCACTAATGTCTGATTTTGAAAATCAAATCTCCTTCATGGTTGAAGCTCCAGGTTCTTTGGCAAAGGAAACCCAGGAGTAAGTCCCTGGGTAGAGTCAGAAATTTGTTTGTAATCAAAGAACCAGCCAATCGGGAGCTCAGAACAGGGACCGTCAAGAGTTTGACCATCTGGCTCGGTACCGGCCACATGCACTGAGGCTGGCAGGTTTGAACCCAGCTCAGGCCAGCTGGAACAATGACAACTGTGACAAAAGAAAATTAGCCGGGCATTGTGGTGGGCACCTGTAGTCCCAGCTACTTGGGGGGCTAAGGCTAGAGAATCGCTTAAGCCCAAGAGTTTGAGGTTACTGTGAGCTGTGACACCACGGCACTCTATCGAGGGCGACATAATGAGACTCGGTCTAAAAAATAAGAGATAGTTGGACCGTCACCTCCAAGAAACCATCCTTTTATGCAGGAACAGCTTTGGGACCTCAAGTTTTCCCTGCCAGTACATAGGGATCTATTTTGTGGGTTTGTAGCCAAACCCACTGGGGTTCCTGGGTCCCAGTCCTCGCCTGTCTCCCTGGGACCCTTCAGTTTGCTGGACCCAGCCAGGGGTGCCGGGTCCCTCGAGGCTGTGGGGCATCACTGACAGGTACACAGAGCCAAGGCAGGGCGTGTTTCAAGTACTGACTAATAACCAGTCTTGTCTCCTTAAGCCCTCTTACTATAGACCCCAATTCTGTGTGTGTCTTCCTAGAAAGACAAAAAAAAAGATATCAATGTAAATGGCCACCTCAGCCCCTCCAGCCAGAGCTTCCACTAACTAATAAAATGCCCAGAGAGCTGGTGGTCCCCCCTACACCCCTGTCTATGTCTCTAGGAGTCCTCTCCACACCCCCAACCAGCTAGGCCCAGCCCAGACACTGGGGAGGAACCCGCCAGATCCACAGGGGCAAATTCTCCTTCTTTTAGGTGTGAAGCTCAAGGTGGCCTCTTTGGGAGCAACCAGCTGTAGCCAGCCAGCTCAGTCTCCACCAAAGGGCCCTGAAGGAGAGCTTCTTAGTGGACGTTCCTCCGGCCTTTTACTATTTTCACTAAAAGACAGTGTAACCTAGAGTTTAAGAGCCTGGACCTTGCCAAGGCTGTGTGACCTTGAGCAAGTTACTTAACCTCTCTGTGCCCCAGTGTCTTCAGTCTATAGGATGATGATATCATCAATGCCACCTCACTGGGTCATGACAAAGTGTGACAAGCACCATGCCCAAGTGATTAAAAATAAAGATAGTATTGCCATTTTCATTTACAGTTGACTAAATAGTGAATGATGTGATTCTACTTACAGCAAACTGTGACTAAGAAATGGCACGGCAACAAACCAGCCCCGGCCCCGTCCACTAAGCAGCAAAGCAGCAAAGGTAGGGCCGATGGAACTTGAGGCCCACTCTGGCCTGGTCCATGCCTCCTCCTCTTCCTACACGTCCCCAGATGCCATCGCATATCCTGTGCTGGGCTGGGCAGGCTCCCTGTAGGGGACGCCACCTGCTGCTTCCAGGTTCACATCTCACCACACGCATTGACAAGTTTCCTTCTGGGGCTACACACATCTCCCAGGAATGGGCTGCCCCTCCCTCAGAAGGACCAGGGGAATACTCACGGGCCGATCACCCCTCTGTCTCTGTTTACTGATGAGCCCAGAGAAGGGAAGCAGCCTGTCCCAAGACACACAGCAAGGTGGTGGCAGAAGATTCTCGGGATTCTGAGTTCCAGCCAGTCTAGTTTACAGTTGGAATGCCTTCACATCCACACTCTGGAGGGAAAATGAGCCCTCAGTAAATGTTACAGGCCACCTCCTCCTCCTGACGCTCCCACCAGCAGGAGCTGCCAGCACACTTCCCGCTGGCTGCCTTCTTGGCACCTTTACGCTGTGGTTGCAGGCTGAGCTCTGTGCCCTACAGAAGGAGAAGATGGTAAACTGAGTGGGGAGAGGGCAGGACAGTGGGGGAGCCCCACTGTGGGGCTCGGGGGCCCGGGGGAGCCCCACTGTGAGAGCTCCCAGCCGCCTCCCGGCGGAGGTCAGGCAGCATCGGGCCCTCCGGCTAGCCTCCACACAGCGTCAGGCCCCTGCAGGCCTCTGGCTTCACCTTTGCTTCTGCAGAGGCCTCTGGGCGTGCTGGGTACTGAGGTCCACTCAGCTCAGCAGGCATATTTGGCCCAAGGACTGACACAGCTTCAGAGGGCTGTCAGCAATCACAGGGAAAGGGTGGCCCCCACCCACTCACCCCCTCCAGGAACCTTTCACAGTTCCCAGCCCTTCAGGAAAAGCCCAGAGGATTCACAGGCTGACCCCTGGCTCCCAGGGAGTCCATCGTCCTTCTTTTCTTCTCTTGTTTGACCAGCAAGAGGACAGGAGGGCTCCTGAACCAGAAGCACAAGGGCACACGCTCCCTGCCCCACCCCGTGCAGGAGGTAGGGCCCTGCTGATGATGCCAGTACAGGTGGCACCAGGTTCTTTCCTCTCCCTCCCTCGAGGACAAAGTCTGACCATGAGGAGTGCTCAGGCTTGCGTGGAATCAGGGCCTCCCTCCTAGAAGAGGAGGGATGCGACCCAGCCTGGGAAGAAGCAACAGGACCCAAGGGTCAGCCCAACTCCTGGGTTAAGTCATTTGCACGGTTCTGCTGCCTGCTTGCCTAGCAGGGCCGCCACCTGCCAGAGATCATTCCTGTGACCTCTGAGGTGCCCAGCACAAACCAGGACACAGCAGGGCCTATGTTTTGGGTCATTTCTGAATGTCACGGTTGAGCAGATAAAATGGGCGGGATTTCCTGCTCACTCTCACTAGCTCATCGAGACCTCTGTGTTGCCTCAAGCAGCTTTGAGCCTCTAGGAGCTGGGGCTGTATGAGACAGTGAGAGTGAGCGGGGCAGGCCTCCTGCCTGGGGAAGCTGGGCATGGCAGGAAATCGTGATGCCCAGGGCTGGGCCCCCTGGCTGTTGTCCTTGCCTGCATAGTGGACCCCCCTGTAGCTCTCTGGGTCCCCACTGCCCAGCTCTGGCGAGGGAGGAGAGGCTGCCCACCCTCTGTACCGGCACACACACACACACACACATATGCACATACACTCTGGATTGGACGGGCCAATGCAGAAGCTTAGCTGAGCAGAAAGGGGAGGGCAGACGCCCTGTCTGGGAGCTGCGTCAGCCTCAGTCTGTGTGGGAGCAGTAAACCGTGTCCCAGATGCTGGGTGGACCTCGTTTAAGTCTGGAAAGAAAAGGCATTCCAAGGAGGGCTGGAGTGGAGCCCTGGCTCCCTGCAGCCCAGAGCCCACGGCAGGGCCTGGGAATCTCAGCAGGCCTGCTGCAGCTGCCAGGGTCCCAGGGGACAGTGTTAGCACCCACAGGCCCAGCAGCACCCTTCCCTTGGGTGTTTAACTTCCCAAAGATGCTGGCAGCTGATTGGGTAAGCAGAGCATCCAGACTGAGCTTAGACTCACACCCCGTGGCTGGCCTGGGACCCCCCAGCCCCCGCCTACTTTGGGTTTTCCTGCCCACAGGCCTATCAGTGAAGAGATACATGCCTGGGTCACCATCATCGGAAGACCTTTCTGCCAGCACTGTCTGTAGGAACCACCAGAAGAGGGGAGGGAAACAGTCGCCCAGGTCCTGAGCCCAGAAATCCGCTCCCACCCCTGTCTGACCACGGGCCTGAGTCCACCCTGGACTGTCTGTTCACCTTGGGAGCCCAGCCACGGAGCCCAGGGCCATCCTTTAACAAACAGTAATAACAGATAAACATGATATTTAAATCGCGTTGTCTCCAGACGATGGAATATTACTCAGAGAGAAAAACAAATGAGCAATTGAGCCACAGAGGATATTCCCAAGCAAAAGAAGCCAGTCCAAAAGGGACTATGTGACACTCTGGAAAAGGGTAAAACTGTGGGGACAGTAAAACGATCGGTGGTGGCCAGGGGCTGGAGGGGAAGAAGGATGAGCAGGTGAAGGGCGGGGATATTTAAGGCCATGAAACTACTCTGGGTGATGCTGCAGTGGGGGACACATGACATTATACATTTGTCGAAAAACCCATGGACTATACAACACAAAGCATGAAGGCTAATGTAGACTGTGGCCCCAGTTAATAAGAAGGCATCACTATGGGTTCAGCTGGGACAAATGCACCATGCTACTGCAAGGCGTTAACAATAGGGGGGGCTGCGTGCATATGTTGGGAGAGGGCAATAGGACAGGCTCCTGGGTGGGCAGGTTCAGAAACCACAAGACAGGCCCCAAAGGGGTATTTCATCTGGGACCATGAGGCCACAGCAGTTCCCAGCTCCCACATCCCTGCTGACCTTGAACTGCTATGCGAACTCAGACAAGCCCCTTAAGTTCTCTGGCTCAGGTATTTCCCCCTGTAAAATGAGATTAATAGTTTCAGCCCTGGCTCCCTGAAGCTCTGTTGTTAAGGCGCCAGCCACATACACCAGGACTGGCAGGTTCGAACCCAGCATGGGTCTGCTAAACAATGACAACAAAAATATAGCCAGGTGTTGTGGTGGGCGCCTGTAGTCCCAGCTCCTTGGGAGACTGAGGCAAGAGAATCACTTAAGCCCAAGGGTTGGAAGTTGCTGTGAGCTGTGACACCATGACACTCTATCAAGGGCAACAGGGTGAGACTCAGTCTCAAAAAAAAATACTTTCAGCCCTACCAGCCCTGTGAGGTTGTAGGCAGATCACGTGAGAAAATGGAATGTCAAAGTGCTTTTGTCAACCATGCAGCACGGAACAGGCATGGTGCTGTCACTATGTCACTTCCCTGTGGGGTCCTGAGTGCAAAGCGGCACCCTCGTCCTCCTGGGGCAGCCCAGCCACCAGCCAGCCACAGCTGCCTCCCTTGGGTGAGTCCTTGGGGGTTTTACTCCCCTTCCTGTGGTCCCCCCCAGCCCCCAGCAGTGGAACAGATTACATACACAAGCACTTTTCATTCTCCCAACAACCCCACTTTTCAGATGAGGAAACTGAGGTTTAGAGAAGAAAATAAACTGGCCAAAGTCAGCATGCACACGTGGTCAGGCTGGGTCTCAACCTCAGATCTATGTGGTGGCCACAAGAAAATGCCAGGTTCATTAGACATGCACTCTGCACTGTCACGATTTCTGGCAGCTCGAGGACCCAGCAGACCACTGTGTCTAATAATATCTACGTTATGTGCAGCCACTTATTCAACAGATTTGTCTTGAGGCATTTTAGGTATTGAAGACATAGAGTAAAAGAAAAAACAGGCAAAAATACTCACCCACATGGGGCTTACCCTCTGATACTGTTATCTGTCTACTTAATAGTCTTTTACTGTTAAAAGTCATATTTATTGTTAAAGGAAAAGTTCATGTTGCTACTATGGACAAAAATCCTATATTGGGGGGTAGCGCCTGTGGCTCAAAGGAGTAGGGCGCCGGTTCAAACCCAACCCCAGCCAAAAATGGCAAAAAAAAAAACTATGTTGGATTTTCGGATCCTGTGACCCTAAAGACCATTGCAAATCGAAAGCAGCAAATTCTAGCTGAGCATTCTCCTTGCCAGAGGTTTGAACCCCAAAGAATGCTCTTGTTTGATAAAAAAAAAAAAAGAGAGAGAGAGAGACTTTATTCTTCAAAAATGTAAGCATGGAATTATCCTAAGACCAGCAATTCCACTCTGAGGTATGTACACAAAAGAATTAAAAACAGATAACTAAACAAAGACTTGTACACAAATGTTCATAGGAGCACAATTCGTTACAGTCAAAAGGCAGAAACCACCCAAACGCCCCTGAGGGATGAAGGGATGAACAAAACGTGGTGTGTTCATATAATGCAATCTTTTCAGCCATAGAAGTCTTGACAGCTACTACAGTACAGAGGGACCTCAAAACCATCATGTAAGTGAAAGAAGACGCACAAAAGGTCACGCGTAAACTGACTGCATTTCTGGAAATGCCGGGAACAGGTGACTCGTCAGAGACAGAAAGCAAACCAGTGGTTGCCAGGGGACGGGATGAGGGGAAGGGGGGAGCAGGGGGAAGGGAAGTGATTGCTTAATGAGCGTGGGTTTCCTTTCAGGGTGACAAGAATGTCTTAGAACCAGATACAGGGGACAGTTCCACACCATTGTGAATGTACTAAATGCCACAGAAGTGTACGCTTTAAAATGGTTAATGGTTAATTTTATGTTACATGAGTTTTATCTCAATTTTTATTAAAAGGGAGATTTCCAAGGGTTAGCAAGATATTAAGGACATACCTTCCTCAAATGAGATTTTCTCCTTAATGGAATAAAGGAGAATGAAACAGAATTGCATATTGCCTCCTAATCCTCACGGCACATTCGCTGCGGCATCTCCTTGGGTCCTCTCAACGACCTTGGGCTGTAGTTTGGAAGGTAATGTTATCTGTGTCCATTTCCTAAGGCTGCCATGACAAAGTACCACAGACTAGGTGGCTTATGTAGCAGAAATAGATCACCTGCCTGTTCTGGAGGCTAGAAGTCCTAAGGCCTCTCTCTCCTGGGCCTGTGGGTGGCCACCTCCTGACTATGTCCTCATGTTGTCTCAGCACTCATGTGTCCCTGGCATCTGTGTCCAAATTCTTAGAAGGGCCCTCATCACATTAGGTCTGGGCCCACCACAACAGCCTTTTTTTTAACATCATCATCTCTTTAAAGGCCCTATCTTCATATACTGTATGGTCGCACCTGAGTCTGGTGGGTGGGGAACTCCATCCAGCCCATAGCAGTGTCCCACGTGACTGATGAGAAGACGCCGGCACAGAGAGGGCCACCCAAGTCACAGAGCTGGCGGGAGCCCAACAGGCCAAGAGCTCGGTGCTCTGATCTGCCACCCAAAGACATCCCTCTCCGCCTGCTGCAGCTGGAGGTAGGAATGACCCCAGGTGTGCACACCCTGCCTCACTGCAGCGAACAAGACTGGGTGGCTTCAGCTCACTCAGTTACAATCTCCATCCAGCAAATGCACAGACTTCACGAAGGCCCTGATCTAGCATCTGGGAGGGACGCGTGGGATTAACTAATGATCCTGATGAACTGTGTGTTTCTGTACCTAGTGGAAAGGACCCACACAGAAGACGCACGTCTTCCTGAGTCTGTACCTAGAGAGCCTGATAACCACACAGGGCGTTTGGAATCCAGAGCTGGGTCTTTGTTTAATATGCATCTTTCTTCTTCAGGCATCAAAGAGATTAATTTTTTTTTTTTTTTTTTTAGAGTAAACAGACTTCAAAACAGGATTTAGTCTCTGAAAGCCTGCCCCTGATTTGGCAGCCCTGGCTAGGCTGCTCCAAGCCTTAATCATTCTGCAGGTGGATGAAAGAGATCTGAGCTAGCAGAGGGGTGGTGGGAGGGGAGAGGCTGCTCCAGGAGGTGCTGGCACGCTGGGTCTATTCCTGCAACTAGAGCAGAGACCAGGATGGAATCGGTGTGAGCCGGAAACAAACAGCACAAAAGAGACCATCTCCCCACCCTGCCCCACAAGCCTGTCACCTCCAAGGAGCTCCATCTCCCCGTCCTTTTCTTTCTTTCTTTTTTTTTGACACAGAGTCTTGTTATGTCACCCTCGGTAGAGTGCTGTGGCATCATAGCTCACAGCAACCCCCAATTCTTGGGCTTTAGAGATTCTCTTGCCTCAGCCTCCCAAGTAACTGGAACTATTGGCCTTTTTTTTTTTTTTTTGTAGAAACAGAGTCTCACTTTATCGCCCTCAGTAGAGTGCTGTGGCCTCACACAGCTCACAGCAACCTCCAACTCATGAGCTTAGGCAATTCTCCTGCCTCAGTCTCCGGAGTAGCTGGGACTACAGGCGCCCACCACAACGCCTGGCTATTTTTTGAGACGAGGTCTCACTCTGGCTCAGGCTGGTCTTGAACTGGTGAGCTCAGGCAATCCACCTGCCTCAGCCTCCCAAGTGCGAGGATCACAGGCATGAGCCACCGTGCCCAGCCTCCCCATCTTTCTTATGCCAGGCTTTTTTTGAGGCCATCCTTTAAGACACCCCCTTGGGGAAGCCCTTTTCCTCAGGATCAGCTGAATGATGGTGCCCCAAGCAGCCTTTTCCTCTTCCAGGCCCCTCTGCCCCTTAGAAATCCCTCATTCAAAGACATTCTCACTCTCCAGGGTCTCTGTCTGCCCTGTCCCTCCCCACCCATGTGGTTCTGCTTAAGGGTGCACCTGTTCTGACATCCTGGGAAGGTCTGGCCCCAGACGGGCATCTGTCTGACAGCTGCCCAAGTGCAGAGTTCCCAGAAAAACCAGCCAGCCTCTAGAACCCTTTCTGGGCCTCACAAAGCTGCCCCCTCCCTGTGTTCTGTCCTTTCTTCTCCCAGCCATGGTCTCAACAGCAAAGCAAAGCAGTGTCCTGGTACACAATGAGGGCACAAGCCATGTCAGAGGGAGACCTGGCTCAGCCACCATGGCTGAAGACACCTTCGTCCCTATAGCATCAAATGCCGGCTGGACACGGTGTGTCTACACCACTGCAGAGGCCTAGTTTCTGGACTGGCCCACCTGCCCACATCGCAGTGCTGGCCCTGCAGCCCAAAGCAGGCAGGGCCCGGAGATTGGGTGTGGCCTTAGACCTGGGCTAAATTCCAGCATTTCCCCTTTGTGACCTTGGGTGAGTTCTGAGCTCCCCAGAACCTGCTTCCTCTTATGAAAAATGGAGGTGGTAGCTAAACCCACCACAGGACAGAATGTGTGTGACAAGAATGACAGGTGAGCAGATGAGCCAGCACTCTGCACCCGCCTCTCCTGCTGTCCTCTGCCCTTTGGCTCCTAGTGAAGCTGAGGGGCTTGAGAGGTGGGGTGGGGGTGGTGGAGAGGGTCCCTGGCTCTACTCATTCAGGCCACACTGCACTATCAGTCTCCAGTTTCCTAAGTGCCCCTCAGCTGCCTGGGGCAACCAATTGCTCCCCTGAACCTGGCCCCCGCTTGTCGGCACTGGGGAAGCTCAGACTGCAGGGACATCCAGGCGGCTCCAGCCTGGCCACCCCAACCACACACTTGCCCTAATTCTGCCAGAAAGACCAGCCTGTGGTTAGGAAGAGCAGCCATTATGACTTCCAGAAAATTCCTTTGAGCAGAGAGAGCTATTTGCCATTCCTGAGGGCTCTCCAGCCTGTATAAATGTGGTTTTCCAATTAAGCTGGGGCTGCTCCCAGATCTCTGCTTTAAATAGCTGTCTATCTGCTTTCCTTCTAAAGAAACAAAAGTTCTCGAGCTGTGGATGCTCCTTTTTATTTTTTGAAGTGACTTCAGGTTATTTTTCCCGATTACCTAAGTAGCTCCTCTTCTGTCATTGAGAATGCTGCCAGGGGCCCTGGTTTGGGTCAGAGGTCTGGGGGACGAAGTCAGGAGCCACATCAGGACAGGAAAGCTTGGGGGGAAGGATAACCAGACCCCCTCTGGATGGGTTGTGTAAGATACACTTTGGAATTCTCAAATTCTGCCTCTGGGTAGGCCGTCTAGGAAAGGGTTGGATGCCCAATGCTGACTCTCAGGTGTGGACTGGAGGGGTCGATGTGGAGCTCCTGGCACAGATGGGGCACCCGAGTCATGAGGCTGTGTGGGATCTCTGGGATCAAGTGAGGAGTTAAGGGAGCGAAGTGCCAAGGATAAAACAAGGAAGAGCGAACCTGAGGAACCTGAAACCAGGAGACAGGAATGCCAAGAGTCCAGGAGGAGGGACTTCAAGAAGGGCAAGGCAGCCAAGCCATGTAGCCACAGAGGTCAGTTTAGATGAAGCCTCAAATGGTCCACTGGATTTGGTACTTAAGTTGTCATCAGATGACCAAGCAATCACAGCAGAAGTGATGCTGTGCCAGTTCTGGGTCTAATCTTAAAGGCTAGAGCTTCCACTTACTCTTTCTTGAAATGACCTCTCTTGGGACCCTCCCTCTCAGAGCCGAGCTCCCATGCTGTGAGAATCCCAGTCAGGGACATGCACAGCCACTTCCATCAACAGCCCTATCTGGGCAACCAGCCCAGAGTCAGCATCAAATACCATGTACGTAAGGGATCTTGGGGGCTCTGATCTGGGCAAGTTTATCTGTGCCTGAAATCCAGCCAGAAGAACCTCCCAGCTGAGCCCAGTGGACTCATAGAATCATGAGATAACAAAATGGTTGTTTGGTTTTTTTCTCAGATAAACAAACAAAAAAGTCATCAGAGACTCCACCAGAACAACTTTAATGACTTGTTGGGGATAGACCTGTAACCAAGAGGGATAAAGTATGAACAGGTATGTGTACATGTGTGTGCACATGTGCAGGTGTTCAGGGGGTAGAAACAGCATTTAGAAGCTCTTCATTGAGGAATTTGACCCTAGAAGGAAGAGAGGCATAGCGACTTTCCCTCACTACTTCAAAGTTTCCTTCTTTGCTGAGTCTCAGGCCATGGTCCACCAGGAAGAGCCTGCCAACAGCCTCAGCAATTGGATCTATCAGAAGTATCCAACCAGTGTGATCAAGGAGCCTCAGCAGAGCCGGACAGGGAGCCCCAGGCTCGAGCTCCAGCCCCAGACCTAACTTTCTTCCTCTCTAGTATGGGGCTAAGGACACTTCACCTGCCAGTTTCTTAGGGCCATAGCTGGAAAGAAAGAAAATGAGGGCTATAAAACTATCAAGGCAGAGGCAGTGCCTGTGGCTCAGTGAGTAGGGCACCGGCCCCATATACCTAGGGTGGCGGGTTCAAACCCGGTCAAACTGCAACAACAACAACAACAACAAAAATTCATCCATGTTGGGTAGTGCCTGTAGCTCAAAGGAGTAGGAAACTGGCCCCATATACGGGAGGTGGCGGGTTCAAACCTGGCCCTGGAAAAAAAAAAAAAAAAAAAAAAATACTATCAAGGCAAAGGCCAATGTGAGGGATTCTTCTCATTACTAGCCAAAGGAAGGATGAGGTCCAGCCAGGAGCTGGCCACCCACTGACATTTGTACAGCATGTTTACATAAAAGAATGCTTAGGAAGATCAAGGTACCCTCACCACTTTGAATCCCACCAGCAACCTCAGGAAACTCTGGGGTTTGGCTCAGACTTCATATCATGCCACAGAAACCTGTCCAGCCTGCAGCCCTTTTGAGGGCTGCTCAGGTTTGCAGGGAAAGTTGGGGACTGTTTCTGCCACCAAAAATGACGGCAGTTTCTACGACACCTGCCAGAGGAGCTGGCCCCCTCTGTCATAATCCCATTTTCTGCTTCCAACATCTGTGGCTTAAAATTAGTGCTGCCTCCCGGGGTGGAGGAGAGAACACCAAGAAACGAGCCTGCAAACATCATAAATTTAAGAAAAAAAATTTAGCATCTTTATCCTACTGACTGCAGGCAGCTCCCTATGCAGGGCCCATGGGAAAGCAGAGAGAGAAGGGGAGAGCAGAGAAGAGATTCATAAAGGGGTAAATAAATAAAATTCTCACAGCACGTTAGGGAGAGGGTCCAAACAGCCGACCAATGGCGGCTGAGCAGCCCTCCTGATGGCTGCAGCTTTCGGGGGCTTTCAGAGCGGTTTCCATGGTTCCCGCGCCTTCATAATCCTCACCCAAACAGCTGTCCTTCAGCTCACCTTGTGTCACCAAGCTGGAGGAGAAATAAAGTAAGTGTGCCATATATGCTGATACTGCAAAGAGAGAGGAGAGAGAAGAAGACAGGCAAGCCCAGGGTCTTCCTCTAGGACAGGGACCTGGGTCCCTGTCTGGAGCTCTGAGGGCATTTCTGGAGGCCTAGAGATGAGACTTTGATTTAGAAAAATCCATGGACTCAAATGCCAACAGTGATTGGCGGCGAAGGTGATCCGAGCTGCTCTCCACAGATGGTCAGATCTTACACAGCAGGTCACTGAGCACAGACCCCCAAGCCTGCGGGGCCAGGGTCTGCAGCCCCCACAGTCATGCTCACCGACCGCCCCTGCACCCTGAGGTTCAGCCTCTATCCCCCGGCAGAGATAGGAGCCGAGTGGCCCGGACATGCTATGTGACCTCAGAAAGCCGGTGTGTTTCCTCACCCCTGAAGAGATGTTCGGTGGTTGTCGAGACCAGAATTCTCATCTGTAGATGGTCCTAGCTCATGCCTGGAACACAGGACTGCAGAAAGTGGCGGAGTTTTAAAAAATCAGATTGAGATACCAGTGACACGCAATGAAATCCACCAATTTTAAGTGTAGCACTTGATGGGTTTTAACATGTGTATGTAATTGTAAAACCACCACCCTAATCTAGAATATCTCCGAGACCCCAAAAAGCTCCCTCCTGCCCCTTTGCAGCCAATCTTCTCCCTCCCCGCCGCCTCCCACCCTGGGCCCCTGTGGGTCTGCCTTTTCCAGAATGTCCCCTGCAAGGAGGCCTCTGTGTCTGGCTTTGCTCACGTCACACGGGGCTGTTAACATCATCCTTGCTGCTACGTGTAACAGTGGCTCTTTCTTGCTCATCACTGCATAGCATTGCATCATATGGATTAAACGGTGGCTTTTAAAATTTTAAATATGTGAACTTTAGTTATGCTGAAAGTCCACCCTCACTGTTCCTCTCTCTTCATGGTTCCTCTCAAAGGTATCACCAAGGTCAGATATTCTTGGCATGCTCCTGAACTTTCTTCAGGCAGTAGTGACCAAGGGCTGAGAGGGGCAGGGCAGGGGACAGGCAGCCCTTCCCACTCTGTGGGAAGTTTTACACACCCTCAGTGGCCGTGTCCTTGGGTGTCATCAGCTGGCACAACAGTGGGGCAGTGACCATGTTCTGTGCACCTTGCCCACTTCACCCTCCCCACCACCTGCTCCTCTCCAACTCTGTAGACAGACGTGCCCCCTGCAGAGTCTAACCTCTCTCCTGCCATCACTGAGTTTTTCTTCTTTCATTCATTCAAAAAGAAACCATGGAGCAGTGTACCGGGCTTAGGTGGGGGGCGGGGGAGTGGAGGGGGCATCGGGCAGAGGGGCAACCCCAGGGCCCAGTGCCCAGTCAGCCCCACCTCCCTCACTGCTTCTTCCCGCCCTGCACTGGTCCGACTGGCAGGATGGAGATGGACACTCGTCCTCCAGCACCCCACGGTCCCCGCTCTTGAGACCCAGCCCCATGCACAGTGGCAGCAGTTAAAAGGGATTTCCAGGCATTCAGCTCACCCTTTCATCTGCTTTTCTCTCTCTCTTTTTATCTTCTTTTTAAAAATGCTCTTTAATAGTAGGAAAGTTAGCAGGAAAAGGAGAGAAAACAAGGCTCTGGAAGAGCATGTCAGATGCACAGCAATTTGTTCGCTTTTCAGAGATGCCTCCACTCTGAACCCCACAGCAGGAGGTGGGCAGCAGCCAGGGCCCAGCCTCCCTGCTCCCCTCTGAGAACAGAGGCAGGAGACTGGTCAGGTGGGGGTCTGGCCTCATGGTGGCAAGTGAGGTCAGGGCCACAGAGACCAGTGGGTCATGACCTCTGGCATCTGTTGGAGCCACACTAGGGGTCTTGAGGACCAGACTCTCCATAAAGCATCCCCTTCCCTACCTGAGGTTAGGAACCTACATCCCAGTGGTGGGGAAAGGAGCCTGACTTGGGGTCTGGGGTCCCTGCAGGGCAGTTTGCAGGCCCGGTCATCCCCTGCACTCAGGCCCCACTGCTCCCTCCTTTCTCCCTGGGCCCTGGCCTCATACCCCACTGCCCTCTGGAAGAGCCAGTTGGGCACCTGCTATGGCTCCCCAAGACTCCAGCTCGGCTAAGGATTTTAAGAAAGCCTCAACCTGCTTTCATCCACATCACTCCCATCCCCCGCTGTAGACCGACCCTACTGACCACCTCCCCTGATCCCCAGGAGAAAACTCAGGACCCACATCCCAGGAGGAACTGCTGAAGAAGAACCCCCTAGACCCCTTCCCAGGGAAAAGACCACTCCTTGGCTCCCACCATGAAAGGCAGGGGGTCTGGGGCACAGTGCATGTGGGGCGAGGAGCTGCTATGGCTGTTTCCCTGGGGACAGCAGAGGGGTGCAATCCCTGCGAGCCTGGTAATTTGACAGAGGCTGGAGGGTTCAGGGTTAGAAGGTATGTTTAGATCAGACCACGTGACCCGTACCGTAACTGGACTTAAACTGGTCAGGGTAACAGCAGTGCCTCTCTGAGGCCCATGCTATCGCCTATAACGCACTTAGAACAGTGCTTGGTACACAGCAGGTGGCAAATACTTGCATCCTGAGTTCGACCCTGTACAGCGTGCCAGGCATGGCAGCCCCCACCACCACTGGCAAGATGGAGGATCAAGGACAGCCAGGAATAAGGCAAGTGGACCTGCCAGGGGTGCCTCTGCACCTGGGCCCCAGCCCCTTCCCATGGCAGAGTCGGAGCTGGGCTGAGGACAGAGGTCTGGGCTGCTGCCTTGCCGTCACCCCCACTGCACAGGTGGATGACGGTGCTTCCATCAGTGGCCCGTGTTGGGCAAAAGGGGCAGGAGGCAGGATAGGACCCACAGAGGTGATGAGCCTGAGAATGGAGAGGCCGGAGCGTGGGAGAGGAGTGCCTGGGAGCCCAATGTGCCCGCAGAGCCTGGGATGACCTGGATTTTCCCTTCTCCTGAGCACAGCAGCCAGTTTTGTCCCATAGATGGAAGAGCTCAGGAGAAACAATATCACACACTCCCTCCCCCAAAGCCATCTCACACCACACCTCTCCACCGCCCTCCCCAGAGGTCTGGAACTGTGGGGACCCAGAGTGAGTGTTTCCTCTCAGCCTTGCTCCCTGGGGACTTGTGCTCCACAGCAGCTGTGCCTAGCTCAGGGTGAGATGTCAGCCAGTCCTCACGAAACCTCCCCGCCTGGGGGAGACAGACAGGGACAGGGCACAAGGCCAGGCCCCTGCCACTGGGGGGGCAGCAGGTAGGGAGTGACAGGGAGAAAGCGGCAACCAGGCAGATGGATGCAGATGTGTGTGCCGCCAAGTGTGTGTACCAGTGTGCTTACGTGTGCTTGTGTAGGTGTGTCGGTGTGCACGTGTACAAGTGTGTGGGACTCTGAAAACCTGTGTGCAATTGTGCAAGTGTGTAGGTGCAAATAAACGAGTGCCTGCGTACAAGTATTGCCCATGTGTGGTGTATGGCGTGTCTGCAAATGTACAGGTATGTTGCACAAGTGTGTAGGCATATACAAATGTGGGGATGTGTGGAAATGGGCAGTGTGCACGCACGGGTGTGTGCAAACGTTCACGTATGTGCACGTGTACCTGTGTGAGAGGCCTGGGAGAGAGCGAGGGAGAGGAGGAGAGAAGGGCAGAAAATGCCTGCAGTAAAAGCCAGCACCACCCAGCTGACCTTCAGGCAGAAAGCACAGGATGCAGCCGTGCCCTGTCACCTATTTACTGTCTCAGAAGCTGGCACGGCAGGTGTGTGATGACAGCTGCTGCCTGCCCAGCAGATCGCCCGGGTCATAGATGCATCCTTGTCACAGGATTCCATTACTGCAGCCTCTCAATGCCACCTGGTCCCCTGCGTTCCCAAGCGGATCCCACCTGGCCCCTCCCCATCACGGTCAAGGCCTGCCGGCCCTGCCCCCACCATGAGGGACCCCAGGGTGGCATCTGCTCAAGGTCATCACTCCACGTGGACCAGTTTCTCCTTGCCCAGGAACAAGGGGATTTCCTGACATTTCCCTAGACGGGTGACGTAAGCTGTTTTTCTAATGTTCCACCAAAGAACCTTCCAGACCTCATTTATCAAAATGCAGAGGCCTTTGGGGATGAGGGTAACTGGCTTGTTCCTGCGGGAACCTAAGAAGAGGGCTCTGTAGGACTGGAAGGACAAATCCTCCCTCAGACAAGGTACCCAAGTGATAACACCTGGGGTTAGAGCCGTCAGAGGGTGAGAGGCCCCACAGGACCATCTGCCCACTGCATGGGTGGGTGCCTGACCTTGGCCCTGAAGTGAGCAGAGACTTAACCCCTGGGCAGCCCCTGCAGCGGCAGAGGAAGTACCAGAGCTGGGGATCTCCTTCCCTATGGGGTGCTCCATGGGGTCCTTGCACAGCCCTCTCTGCATTCATCCTCCAGGTCAAGAAACTCTCCTTGGGAGACTCTCCCAAGACAGGCAGCTGAGCTGTGCCCTGGCAGACTCCGCTCCACCACACTCCAGGACCCCCAGATTTGACCTGCAAATCACAGCACAGGGATATCAGTCACAGAACTAGCAGCCTGTGTCAGAGCTGAGGCGCAGCGCTGCCTCTGTCCTGCTGCGCCTGTTTGAGGGTTGGTTTCTTCATCTGCAAGGTTAGAGCTGAGGGTGCCCAGTCTGGACCTGGGAAGCTCTGCCGTCCCCACTTCCTCCCTCCCGGTAGAGCACCAGTTCTTTCTCTCCTCCCTCTCCCTATCTCTGCCTCTGACATTCCTGTCCCCTGATCCTTTTCCTGGTGGCTTAGGTGTGCTCCAAACTTCCACTCTCCTCACATCCTTCATGGTGGTCGGGAAGCACCTGATAACCCACCTGTCTCCTTCCCGAGACTAAATCCCTTTGAGGATAAGACCAGTCCCACAAGCTATCCCATGATCAATGCCCAGCACATGGTAGAGGCCCATGAAACATACCTGGAATTAGCAAACTTCCCCCACCCCTAGGACCACTGAAATGGGACAGAGTGGGGGCAGCTTCTGACCGGCTGCTGGGCAGAGCAGAACATCTCTTGCCTCGCCCCTCCTCCACTCTTCCGGCTCCACTCCCGAGTCTCTGCCATCATCTCAGCCAAGCTCACACTCCAGGGCAGCTCAAGGCTGGTGGCTCTGCCATCACCTGATGCAGACTCATCAGCTGTTGCCATGGAGACCAGCCCACAGTCTCTGTGCCCTCCTGCTGCAGGGGCCGAGCAGAGCAAAGGTGGCAGCCAACTGCACACAGAGAGAGCATGCCAAGCAAGGGGAGGTGCGTGGCCCTGTGTCCAGACAAGCCTGGAGCTGGTGCAGCCCACCCCCACTCTCCTTCCACAGCAGGCGACCTCAGGCAAGTCGCTTCACCTCTGTGAGCCTTGTCAGTGAATGCACCTGAGGATGCCAGCCACAGGTGTTGATGAGGGAAGAGGACTGTCACCCTGTCATTTTAGTGTGCCTGCCCTCTGCATCAGCTTTCTAGAGGCTGTTTTGATGGTTTCTCTCCCCTTAACCTTGTATCCAGTTCCTCCCCACACCTCTCAGTTGGGGCTGGGGGAAGGAGAGGTTCTGTTCGTTTGTGGGACAGCCTCCAGGAGGGGGTTCATCCTGTCTCCTTACTCCCTTAAATGGCATCTATTTCTGGGAATGGCTGAATATTCCCCACTGGGTACCCAGGGGCAGGAACATGCCAACATGATACAATAGCCCTGACAATACAGGAAGCAAGCTCACCAGCTCCCCACAGCCAGCATTGGTCCTGGCAAGGAGCTGAACACTTGTGTCCCAGGCAGGCATGGGCCCTGATACAAAATGCACAATCTACCTCTTTCTCCCAGCATGAACTCAACCCAGCTGCCAGCAGTGTTGCCACATGTAGGGAACAGGAAGAGGTCCCTTTTGTTAAATGAATGGAGGGATGTTGGGTGGGTGGATGGATGAGTGGGTGGGTGGAAGGAAGGAAGGATGGATGGATGGGTGGATAGAAAGATGGGTGGCTGGATGGAAGGGAGGAGGGATGGATGAGTGAGTGAAGGATGAATAAATAGATAGATGAATGGGTGGGTGCGTGAATGGATGGATGGATGGAAGAATGGACGGGTGAAAGGATGAATGGATGTCCCTGCCCCCATGTGGGTGAATGATGAATGGATAGATGGATGGGTGGATGTGTGGTTGGATAGATGGAAGGATGGGTAGAGGGGTGGATAGGTACTAGAGGTGTGTGAAAGATTAATGGATGTGTGAAGGATGAATGGATGGATGGATGGGTAGAAAGATGGAAGGACGAATAGATGGGTGGATGGCTAGGTGGATGTGTGGTTGGATGAGTGGATGGATGGATATATGGGTAGAAAGATAGGTAGAAAGCTAAAAGAAACCCAGGAAAAGAGGGAATATATGAGCCCTTCTTGCAGCAAAGGCCCTCAGGGACCCTATGACCACCATTCCAAACTTCCTTACTCATTCTTTCTCACCCCCAGCCATGGTGAGAATAGAGGGAAGCCCCAGGAACCAGAATCATAGATCCTTTGAATCCCAGGACCCAGTGCTCTGAAAGCTTCCACAGGGAAGAGTTGAGGGAGAGTGGACAAGGAGAGCACCCCCAGCTCTTCTCCATAGGCCTCCTCTCTCCCGGAGCTGTCCACATGCTGAAAGACAAGAATCTTACCCCTCAGCCTCAGGGAGGAGTCCCTGCCTGTATGTGAGGCCATCAAGCTCTGAGATGTACCTACATCTTAGAAGGGTAGAGGTGAAACTAACTGCAGAATATAAATGTCTTAACACAATAACTAAGAAAATGCCAAGGAGGCTATGTTAAACAGTTTGATGAAAATATTTCAGATTGCATATGAAACCAGCACATTGTACCCCATGATTGTATTAATGTACACAGCTATG
Source organism: Perodicticus potto (assembly GCA_963574655.1). NCBI lineage: Eukaryota > Metazoa > Chordata > Mammalia > Primates > Lorisidae > Perodicticus > Perodicticus potto. The sequence goes on from CAUYRH010046843.1 coordinate 107,799, forward strand.
ATTTAATTAAAAAAAAAAAAAAAAAAGAATCTTACCCCTCAGCCTCACACAGGAGTCCCTGCCCCTACGTGAGGCCATCAGGCTATCTCCCTCCTCTCACAGCCTGAAAACCATAACTCTATTATATTGTAATCCCTCTGAGGCTGGGGATTATGTCCTATCTTTCCACCCATCTCCAGCACCTAGCAGTATTCTTGACCCATGGCAGCCACTTAATGTTTGCTGAGTGAATAAATGACCTGCAAATAAGTCAGCTATTTGCTGCAATGATGCTGCATAACAGACAATCCCAGCAATCTCACTTACAGCAACTTTTTTTCTTATTGGTGACTATAGATCAGCAGGGGCTCAGCTCTAGGTGTATTTACAGGTCACATGGCCACACTCAGCACCAATGCACCAGTGGGGAGAAGGTGGGGAGGGATGTACTGCAAAGCCACCTGGCAAAGAGGCAAATGTGAAATTCTACACTGGGGAGGGAGGGAAGAATTAAAAACCAGAATCCAATCTGCTACAAACTATAAAATGGAAACAATAAAAGAGAATGTGTTCCCTTGCAGGGTAGAATGTTGTTACGGCAGAATATGTTTACAGTGTGCTGCAGACCACCAAGCACTGGGTAAATGGTAGGACAGTGTGTTGTCATTACAAAATGCCCCCCCCACAGTGACAACATGGTGACCATAAAGAGATCTCATTCTTACAGAAGGGAACTGGGTGGTGGGCAGAGAGACCCCTGAGCAGCAGGGGAGGGCAACCCCTCACAGAGGGATTGGGGCTGTGATCGGCTGGTTAGCCCCCTGAACGGCCACTCCTTGGAGCATGATGGATTAGGGTGGGGCAGGCAGGAGAAGCTGGCCTGGCATTTCAAAAACTGCTAGGATACAGAAAAAAACGCCGGTTGTTAGCTCCTCAGGCTCTGTGGCAGTGTATCCCTGATTTCAGAAGCATGTGGCTGGCATCAGATCCCAAAGCCTCCCACTTCCTCCACGCACAGTGCGCACACACACTAAAACACTCCCTCCCTCCTGCTCCCCCAAAGGCACTCCATTCAAAGGCGTAAACGAACGGAGTCTGCCTACCTTAGGGCTGCTGTGAGCATCAGATGAGAAAATGCCTGGGGTAGTGACCTCAGACCTCCCTGGTCCGCACCTGCCAAGTGTCGCTACACCACAATTCTGCTCTCAGGGAGAGAAGAAAACTGCTACAGCCTCAAGTGCTTTCAGAAGTTTGTCAGCTTGTAGTTTCCTTTTTTGTTGTTGTTTTTTTTTTCCCTTTTCCTTTCCAAAGCTCCACTCACCCAAGAGAATAATGTAAACACTTATGATGGCATTTTAATAGTCCCAGGGGCATTACTCATTATTATGAATCTGAAAATAGCTGAGTTGTTAATGTGTGACAGTGCAGTCAGGCAGGGTTTTATGTTATAAAATCTTTAATGGAGTATATTGCTTTTATTTTCCAAGCACTTTCTCATCTGTTGTCTCAGAGGGGAGGAGTCAGGCTCATAGTTAGGGTCACCAGAGAGAAAGCAGGGGTCAGGAAGGGTCAGACCGCTCTCCATCTAAGGGGTGGTGGGTAGGGGTGGGATCTGACCCCAGTAGCCTTTTCTTCCCTTTGCTGCCCTCAGGGTGCTTTCCTGTCCCCAACCTGAATTTCATGCCGTCCCCATCCATCCTCCTCCCCTGGGGTCCTGCTCTGCCAAGGATCTCTTCCACCTGTCTGCTATTCTGCCTCCATGTACAGAGATGTTTGTGCCCCCCACACCCTCCCGACACCCAGATACCACCCTCTCCGGCTGCCTCGGTTTGGGCTCCCTGGGAGCATAGCCTGGCACCCAGGTCTGGGGCAAGCATGAAGCTAAACATCTGTGGGGGGTTGAATTGTGTCCCCCAATACCTGTGAACGTGACCTTATTTAGGAATTTGCAGATGTAATCAGGTCAAGAGGAGGTCATACTGCTTTAGGGTAAGCCCTGAATGCAGTGATTGGCATCCTTATGAGAAGAGGGGTCCAAACAAAAATAAATGAATACATTTTATGAACAAAGAGAGAAATGTGGAGACAGAGACACAGACGGGGAGACCACGTCCTCAAGCACCCACCAGAAGCAGCAAGAGAAGCCAAGATGCTTTCTCCCAGAGATCCAAGCCTGCCCTCACCTGGATCCCGGACTCCCGCCTCTGAAACCCCAAGAGAATAAATGTCTGCTGTTTCAAGCCCCCCAATCCATGGGAACTTGTTACAGTACCCACCTTCCTGAGGCTACTACATTCCTCAGAAAAAAATGGGCCAGGCCACTTGCAGAGAGACCTTTCGGGAGCACTGTTACTGGGACAGCCACCGTGCAGCCGAGAAAGCAGGACCAGGAGTCAGAGAACTCTGTGTAAGTCCCAACTTGGCCCCTCTGTGAGGGCGGGGGCTCAGCGTCCCCTGTCAGGGGCTCTCTAGCCATCAAGGGGTGATTTCGACGCCCTCCTCCCAATGACCACATACGATAATGAAAGCGCCAGCCCCTGCTGGGTGCCCTGCTAGGACTTCATTCCTGGCCATCCCAGACTGGAGGAGCCAATCTTGGGGCTTCTAGAACAGCTGTGTGCACAGCAGGTGCCTGGCGATGGGAAGGCGGGGCGTGCAGGGTGCTCTCACAGGGACACTGTGACAAGGCAGCAGAGGCCAAGGGCTGGCTGAGTGGTTGGGCCATGTCCCCTGCCCTCCTGGCTCTCTCCCCCACCAGGTAACACTCCTCGCTGCTGGGCAAGGGCTGTCATGCCCCCTGACACTTGGCTTCTCCTCCACTCTGCCAGGCGGGTCACCGTCCCTCCTTTCCTCATTCACTCAACAAGCTACTCTGAGCGCCCAGGCTGACACCACACTACACAGTAGAGCTCCAGATGCAAGGCACTGTCCTGCTGTCAAGGAGCAAGGCCAGCACACCTCCAACAGAGACCCCAGCCCTGGAGCGATGGGAGAAACCGAGGCCATGCCAGCTTCCCTCCAACCCCGCTCCTACCCGCTTCCTCCCCCACCACCTCCCAGGAACCTGTAAGCCGAGGTTTCTCCAGCCCGGGGCGGGGAGTGTCCCACAAGGGGCTACCAGACCCCCAAGACACACTCATCCCCCTATCTTGCTAAAGTAAACATTATATTTTAAACATCGGAAGGGAGGAGTTAAGTTAAACAAATTCAACTGGTAAGTAACTGGTAAGTTAAACAAATTCAACTTGGTGGCACAAAATGTAATCGTGCCACCAAGACAACGGGTGATGCAGATGCCAAATGAATTTTCAGAACAAGCCTTCACATTCACAGATGTCTATCCACTCCCGCTCGCAGTCCCAGCCCCACGGGATCTGCTCTCACTCCTCCTGCCACTAGGAACACCTGTCCACACGTGCGAGAAACTTCCTGGCATGTGCTTGCATTTTCTCCAAGAGGGCAGCCCCTCAGCCTCCCTCCAGGCCCCATTCCACGCTCCCCAGTCTCCCCTTGGCCCAGTAGAGCTTGTCCTACCCCTCCCTGACAGCTCGTGAAGGGCCAGAGCTGGGAGCAGGGAGCTGCATGGGTGGCTCCTGGGAGGCACTGAAGCCACCTTCTGCGTGGCAGCCACAAGGACATCAGTCATTAGTCATTCTTCTGCCCATCACGCCAGGCCCAGCAAACTGCAGGTGCCATGTAAATACACTTACATTGTAAAGGGCCCAGGGGCTGCCCCAGCGAGGGGCGCTCAAAATCTTCACCCCCAGGATGAGTCCCCTCCCTCTCCTCCACTCTCCAACTCAACTGACCACAGAAGAGGAGAAGTTTAAAGCAAGAAGGAAGAGCTTGTTGCAATCCTCGCTCCATCCATCAAATTGACAGAGCTCTGGCTGCCAGGAACCCAGGGGAGGTTTTCCAAGGAGGACAAAGGCCAAGGAAAGATGTCAGGTGAGTGACCAGCCCATCTGTCACAACCGCCCCAGGGGGCATCTGCCAATGTGGTCCCTGATAACGGGCCTGACCCTGCCTGGGGGGTCTGCTAGGCTGGAGGAGGGTCCCCAGCATGCCTCACCTTTCCCTCACTCCTGCGTTCACTGAGCGAAGTCATGAGCAACCTTCATGCTCCAGGCAAGGCGGTACCAGGGACACGAGGAGAAAAAAAGGTATTATCTGCACCCAGGGGACTCACGGGGGTTCGGGCAGTAGGCAGGCTTGCAAGAAATCATTTCCACAGGATGAAAGTGAAGTCTGGGAGGGGGTGCTGTGGAGCCCCAAGAGGAGACAGAAGTTCTGATGGCTGGAGAAGTGACAGGCATCCTCTCAGCAGAGGTGACATTTGATCTGGGTCTTAAGGAACAAGTTGGAGTTCTCTGAGCAGACAAAGGGAATTTGAATGGATCAGCTAAGTCCTGGGCGGCAGTGAGGTGGTGGCCAATGCTGGGGGCCTGGCCACCCTGGAAGGTCCATGAGGACAGTCCCCAGCAATGTCACAACACGGTGGACACTGAACTTCAATGCTGAGTATGTTGCCTGCAGCTGGCAGTGGGCTCAAGGACCCTCAGCTGCAGAGAGGTGCCCTGCCCACAGCCACACCCTTCCCTGGGGGGGCTACAGCCCGGGGCCTGTGCGTGCAGGGCCCACCTGTGCCAGCCTCGCCCCCTGCCACTCAGCCTCCTTTCCCTCTTTTGTTCCTCAGTGACTGCCCCACAGATGGCACCTGCCTCCCAGGAAACATGAAACACGACAGAGGGGGGCGGGAAGGCTGCAGCTTCAAAGTAAATGGTCGATACGCCAATCAGAAATCAAGGGTCCCCATCACCTGGAAAGACAGCTCACTCCAGTTTCACAAGGAAGACTTCCTCTGCTTCTGAGACACCCTCCACAGAGTACAGCAGGGGCCCAAGGCCTCCTAGGGAGCAGCTTGAGAGTCTTTGCCTTCCGTGTCCTCGTGGTTCCTACACAGGGACAGGACACCACACATGAAGGATGGCACTGTAGGGGAGACAGGGCACATTCTAAAGAAGAACTGTTGTGTCAGAAAGGGGATTGCTACAGCGGCACAGAAGACACACAAGGACCCAGGATGCTGAGTGAGGCACCCAGGCATTGGCTCTCAGACTGTCTCAGAACCACACCTGAAATCATACCAGAGTTGCTGGAAGACACACAACTGTCTATAGACGCGGCATCGATCTGCAGTTTGCTTGCCCACTCCCCGCTCTAGTAGAAGGGGCCACCTGAATCACCTGGGCAGCCGATAAAGAAATGTGGCTCTCAGGGCAGGAAATCAGGAGGTAACAGGCAGAACTCGCCTCTCCTGCTGCCTCTCCTCCCCGGATCCCTGGCTCAGAGGCTCAAGGTTGGAGACAAATTAACATGCCTTAAGGTGCTTGAGTTTACCTGTTAGTTACCCTCGTCCTCCCAAGCCGTGCACCTGCTTTCTGGAGGCATCTGTGCCTCTGGTCAGGCACGAACCTGACGCCAGCTTGGAGAGACTGAGACATTGGATTTGTTCATCCACACCTCGTGAGGAAGCTTAGTTGCCAGGGACTCGTTGAAGAAGATGCCAGAGTATATTGTTCACTTATTTTGACCTGCCCAGCCACCCTTATTTGCAGCTTAGAAGGGAGGTGTCTGTCCTCTGGTTTTCTAACGTGCCCAGCACATGTGACAGTGGTTTCTTCCCTGACCGTGTGCAGGTGTGTGGGGGCCTTCCCCTCTCCCCTCCTGCTGGTCAGACCTCAGGGCCTGAACTGGGACCAGGTGGAGACCCGCCCCTCAGGTGAGACCAGTGGCCCGGGCACAGAGCAGGTCTGCCGAATGCAGCGTGGAAGCTGCCCCACAGCTGGGGCAGGCAGGTGTGAGCTCCCCTGAGCAGGGGCGGCCCTGAGCCGGAGGATCCCGAGGTGTGAGGTAGAACCTGGAGGGATCACTTGGCATCCTGAGAACCAGACCATGTGGAAGCCTGGGGGACAATAACTGAGGAAAGGCAGAGGGGCTGGCACTGTGGGTACAGGGTAGCACAGAGAGGGACAGCAGGCCCCCAAGGCCCTTCATGTGACAGGTAGGGCAAGCTGCAAGTGCAGAGGTGACATCGAGGAGCCAGTGTAGGAAGAACGCCGAGACACTGGTAGGTAAGTCCAACGAGGGGAGCCCAGGAGGGGCCTGGCACACCGGAGCCTCATCCGGACCCTGAGCTTCTGGGCCACTGATCAGATCCAAGTCTGGCCCAGAAGGGTCAGAGCCTGCAGAAAGCCAGATCTGGGGAGCAGGAGCCAGGTGACCTCCATTCCCATGGCCAGTCCTGAGTCCAGCCTAGAAGTGACAGGAAGAAAGAAGAGCTCAGAGAGGCCTTGGGGCAACCCTGGAGCGTGGCCGTCTCCTCTGACCCTGCAGTTTAATATAGCTCCTCCCCTGTGATGCTTCCTAAAGGGCCCACCCCAGTCCCACCCTCCTAAACCTCAGGCACGGTAGACCTGCCCACTAACCCGTGAGATGGCACGGTGACGAGAGTGAGCGCCCGGGTCACGTCTGCGTCAGACACGTAAAATTCATTCGTCCTATAAGCTGACCTGAGCCTCGGTTCCCTTGAATGGAAATAATAATTGCTAACAGCTGCCTCGTAAAATTGCTGTGATAATTTTAAAAACAATACTTACAAAATACAACAGTACTTATAAAATGCTTAGCACAAGGCAAAGCAAATGGCAACTGCTCAAGACATGCTTTGTAAAAATTATTATTATTACTGGTGACGACTCCAATCCCTGCCACATGGGATTGTGGGGACAACACAGACACGCTCTTCCCTTTCTCTGTGTTTGTCTAATACTCTGGCAGAGTGACATTTGGAGGTCAATGTGGTGACCTCCTTCCTTTTCTCTGTGTTTGTCTAATAGTCTGGCAGAGTGACATTTGGAGGTTCAGGGGTGGCTGGTGACTCCAGCTCAAACAAGATGAGGGAGAGGGAGACAAAGAAACAGGGGTGATTCCACCAAGCCTGGAAACTTCCAGACTCTCAGCCTTTCCACTGCGAGAGGCATTAATGCCAACCTCGGCCGCTTGGGCCACTCTGGAGCACAGACACCAGGGCACAGGCAGGCTGGCCTTGGAGTTGGTGGAGCCAGGCTGGCTGTGCTCAACTCTTAGTAGACTCTCCTTCCATCCCAAAGAAAAGAAGATGATTCAGGGATGCCCTTGGATGCTCCTGCCACCCGTTCCCACATGTAATTCCTCCCACCTCACCTCTAGGGAGCCATCTGGGGTCCAGCGCCCTGCCCCTTGGGCCCACCTACCCAGACCTAGAGGGAAGGCATGGCCCTGCTCTGCCTTCCCTCCCTCCCCGGCCCTCCACCTTCAGGACCTCAGGGTTGACAGCCCCCCCTGCCCGCCGCACTAGGAGATAATACCCCGATTCCGGCCTCGCTCCTTGGACCCCTTCCCCCGCACCCCCGGACCATTCCAGGTACGAGGGCAGACTTGGTTGCCTTCATTATAGACTATAGCGCAAAAACACAATAAAATAAAATGAATGTTTTCTCAGCAAGAATCCATTAGATAAGTTACTGTTGTAATTTAATAATGGAATGGGAAGCTACAGCAAATTACCGAAGTATATAATTAAAGTAAATCTATTTTAAAGTCCTTTATTGCTTAGTATTTCTCAGATCTCAGTCTCTCGTTCCTCTCCACTCCCCACTGCGCCCCCTTCCCTTTCTCTGAGTGTGAGGAGGGGGATGGGAGTTGTGGTTTCCTCTGAAGCTGCCAGGACATTGGTGGCAAATGCAGTTCACTGCTCCTTACTGGAAGAACGGTGTGCCCAGTGTGGCCAAGGTCCCAGCCTGGCCTCCCCTTGGCCGACTAAGGTCGGAATGACACTGCTACTGACCAATCCAGGCCCTGTCTCTGCTGGCTCCTTGGGGGAGAGCCCAGAGAATACTCCTCATGAAGGACAGATGCCACCGACCCCTGGGCCTCAGATTTGCTAATGATTGCCAGTTTCAAAATAGTGTTGTGGGTAAGAGGCAGCAGGAAGCTAAGACTCAGAGTGGTTCAAAACTCGCTCAGGGTCACACAGCTATAAGAGGCAGAGCTGGAACTCGATCTCAAGCTCTTGACACCGGGCCAGGAGCCTGCACAAAGACCCCAAGTGAGGGACCCCCGGGTGCTGGATATAAAACCCCTGGTTGTAACGAGCCCGGCCCGTTATTGCCCATTTTCAAAGGAGGGAAGAATCGACATAAAATGAGCGGCTGTTGCTTCCATGGTCACGTTCTACTTTCTGGAGTTCAGGCCCAGAGGCATGGGGCACCCTATGGGTCAAACCAAAGCTGGGATCCCACACACACAAAACCCTCTCCCAGTTCCAGCCACCCCCTGTTTGGTAAAGAAATGAATTACCTTCCTCGAAGGCCCAGGCTAGGTTCCTTGGCCTGGTCTACCATAGGCAAGGAGACAACTATGGCCTGGGCAGCCAGGACATGACAGGGCTGGCTGAGCCTGCTGTCACTTGAAGCCATATTGATGAAAGAATTTCTGTGGTTCATTCAGACCCAAGATGATGTATTTTCCCCCTTTTCAGAGCCTTCAGACTGCACTTCAAGACCACGACAGCCACAGAAAACCAAGTGACCCGAATAGACATGAAGCCACTCAAGTCACTTGGGAAACACAGGGAGCTCCTGGCCTAAGAGAGAAAATGACCCCCAAGGAAATCTCTCCTGCCCACTGGTGGGTTTTCCAGGGAAATTGGACCTCTGGAGATCCGATACTGCCCAGAAGCCATTGTTCCCTGGCCGCTACCAGTCCCAGGCTGAGTCTTGTCCCTCTCCTCACCCAGCACACAGCCAGGCTTCTCCAGCTGTGAAGGCACCAGGAGCCATGAGGGCACCAGGAGCCACGGGTGGGCTGGAGGATGCTAGGAAGGCGCAGACTTGACAGGCTGTGGGTCCATGCAAATGAGATGCAAGTGATATGCAAATCAAGCTTCTCTTTCTGAATCTCATCTGGTGGCTGAGCTGCTACAGCCCTGAGGGTGCTCTGAAGGCCCCTATCATCTGCTTCCAGCTTCACATCAAGGACAGGGAGCTTTGGTGACGGTGAGGTGAGCAGGGCCTGTACAAAGCAGGGGCAGCTTGGCCACTGACACCCTGCCCACCTGATAAACTGGAGCTGGACGTGTGTGTCCTGGGGCTCAGCGGCTGCTGCCTTCTTCTTGGCTGCCCTCCTTTCTAGCTCCAGGGTGGTGCCCAAAGACATGCACCCCACTTCCCCAATTCTGAGGTACCTCTGGGCTGAATGCACAGCAACTGCAGGCAAGTAGATGCCCTTGTGCCTCACTTTAGCTTCAAGGGGGTAGCTGTCCAGACTGGGCACTATATTCAGGGTAGAATCTGCACCGAGATTTCTGAGCTTGGTGTCGTCATGGGCCATTTCCTGCCCAAGGGGTGAGGGCCGAGCAGGGCAACACATCCTGCCCGTGAAGCCAGAGCTGCACCTCCAAAATTACACTGGGGTACCACTCCGGGGCCCTCTCAGTCCCCACTAGATAGTCCTAGCCCAGGACACCTAGAACCCACTTAGAAATTGCCTCTGTGGAGTCCCAGAGCTACAGGACCCTGTGGTAGAGAAGGAGCCAAAGTTTGTGATCATGATCATGGGTCAGGGAGAGAGTGGGTACAGAGGCCAGGAGCAGCCTGGCCGGCCCTGGGCAGCTGCCCAGGACTAGGACCATGGGGTCCAGCAGGGAGGCACCCTGGGCAAAGGCAGAGCAGAAAGCAGAAGGAAACTTCAGGAGGGGTCACCAGCAGGGCCACCAAAGGTTACAGGCAGAGGCCACGGACCAACACTCTCCACCCCACCCTGACATCCCTGCCCAGGCTGCCCACCGACCCAGCAAGGGTCCAGGACTTCTTTGAAAGGCTATGGCCCCAGTTCTGTCTAGGTTCCCCGCACCTGATCGAGGGCTCAGGCTCTTCCCTACGCCCCCTTGTGCCTCTGATACTTCTTTGTCTGAGATGAGAAGCACGATCGGGAGAGAGAGAGAGGTGGAACAAACGGGCCTGGGTGGGCGCCCTCTTTCCCTCTCAGCGAGTGCCAGCCTTCAGAACCCTGTGGCACTGGGCTGGAGTCTATGCAGGGGATACTCTCAGAGACAGCCCCTTCCTCAAGGTCGCCCAGGCTGGCATCTTCCTGCTTTCTGCAGCCTGAACCACGTCTCTCTGCTCCTGTCCTCTGCCAAAGTCTGCAGAGGAAGAGGAGGCTACTGTGGAAACCCCCATCTGGTCAGTGGCTATGGGCACTGCCTACACCACAAAACTCTGCATGGGAACAGGCTGCATTCCTCCGGGCCACAGGCACACAGCAAGCACCACTGCACGCCAGGCTCTGCGCCAGCCCTGGGGTTTCAGAAACAGCCAGCAGTGGAGGTTCTCTCTGGCCCACCTCCTCTTCCTTTCCACCAGTGCCCACACTGGCTGTGTGCCTACTGTGATTAATTTCAAAATCAGGGGCCTTCCTACTGCTCCAATATGAGGATCGCCTCCACAGTGAACATGGCCCAGGGCATAAGCAAAGCCTTGAAATAACCAGATAATTCACCAAACTAAATGCAAACCCAAATTCCAATGCTCAGGTGCTCTCCTGGACCAAGAGGGCGCTCTTGTGACCCCAGGACAGGAGACGTCCCAGATGCTACCTGCTTTCCCTACTGCCCTCCCGTGTGCTCTCAGCTTGGCTCTGGCTTTGCTGAGAGCTGCCTGGGCCAGCAGCTGCCAGATGGCCTGCTGGGGACACAGCCCAAGGTATGTGTCCCCAACCAGCCACTTGGGGCTTTCCAGCCCTGGCCAGCTCTGAGCTGTACGCATCAGAAGAAAAACCAACAGGGGAGGTGTGAGCCTCACAGAGGCCCCAGGCGCACGCCCACCAGCCGACTCAGGGACACCACTGTTTGCTGCTATTGTAAACAGGCCATGTTTGGGAGCCAGCTCAGGTAGCACGCACCTGTCGGGGGTGGAAATGTGGGATTTTGGTCCAGCTGATCCTCTGATTAGCTGTGTGACCTCGGACTTGCTCCTTAACTTCTCTGGACTTCAGTTTCCTCATCTGTAAAACAGGGAAAATCAGACCTTACGTGCTTGTTATAATAGGTCATATGACTATTTATGCAACCAAAGCTATGCCTTATAGAGAATCTTCTATGGACCAAACATTTTAATCAATACTCTTAGACAGTATCTCACATATTCATTCTGTGAGGAAGGCAGAAGTACTATCTCTACCTCTGTTTTACACAGGAGGACACTCAGGCTGTGACATCACACAGCTGAGAAGTGGCCAAGTCTGATCAGGGCCTGTGGGGCTGTCCCCACTGCTGAAGAGACTTGGAGCAGCCCAGGGGAACAGAGGGCTGTCAACACAGCGCTGCCTCCGTCCTTGCTGTGACGGCGCTGGCTCTTTTGAAAATCAACCAGCTTTAGCTCCCACGCATGTCTGCGTGGGTTTATTAGCTTCCACAAGCTGCATGACATAGTACCCCAATACCCCTGCGTATTGTGTGGCTTAACACAATACACATTTGTTATCTGACAGCTTTGTGGCTCATGAGTCTGTGCACGAGGTGGCAGGATCCACAGCTCAGGGTCTTACTCAGCCATCTCCAAGATCAGGGATACAGTGTCACCTGAAGCCTGACTAGGGAAAGATCTGCCTTCCAAAGTCAAGTGGTTGTCATGGGTTGTTGGACTGAGGACCCCAGTGTCATTCTGGCTGTCACCCTCGACCCCCTGCTACTCAGGCCCCTCATAGGCACCTCGCAACGGGGCTATTTGCTTGGTCCCAGACAGTGAGGGAAATCTTCCTGGCTAGGCCGGCAGTAAGCCACTGAGTTTGAGGGCACCGTGTCACAATGTCACCGCACACACCCAGTCAGTCCCAGGCCCTACCCACACTGGAGGAGGGGCTCACACAAAGGCACAAGCACCAGGAGGCCGGGACGGAGATCTGCCAAGAGCCTGTCGGCCACAGCGAGACCCGCAGTCACAGACAGTCACATCCCCAGTTCCTGGAGATAAGAAGAGAGGCGAGGGCTGGTGAAGGAGCCACCCGAGGCCAGCCACCCCGTCAGAGTCCCACCAGCACCTAGGAAGGTGCCCAGCTACATAGACACAAATAAAGGAGAGGCTCCGGGGGAGGACCAGAAAAGGCCAGGGCCAGGGGCAAACAAGGCAGTCAGCACGAGACCACGAGCTCCGTGAGCCAAGAGAATGTCTGTTTTTACTCCCTCCTGCGTTCCCAGCACCCAGCCGTGCTCAGGGCCCCTAAGCACCCGGCCAGCATCTGCTGGATGAAGTGAACACGTCAGCTGACGGTAGCAATTGGGACTGACTCCCAAGGACACTGAGGAAGGGGAGAAGGTGGGAAGGGAGGTGTGGGGCAGGGAGCTGGCCACAGTGTGCAGTGCCTGCCTCCCTCCCACAACTGCTCGTCCCACCCGGGAAGCCAGGGATGCCACCAGCTCAGCTAATGTGTCTAGAGAACCAGTGAACTCAGGTTGAAGAAGGCAAGTAGGGGGTTGAATTTCCCCCCTAGAGTCTAGACTACCCTTCCAAGCCCAGGCCCTGAGCCCTTGGGAAGAAAGAAAAGGCTTTTGTTATGAGAGCTCTCCTTTAATAGAAAGGAAATGCTAGCTCCTCAAAAGCCTGGTGGTGACACCTCCCTAACAGCAATGCTCGCTGGTGACAATGTATAATGAAGACTTTTATGATAGGGATGTAATTGTAAAAGAAAAAATGATTAAAAAATTGGTTTCAATGCTTTGCAATCCAAGAGTTCATTTGTTTCCTCATTCATGCACTAAATAAGCCCCTAATTAATCTTGAACCTTGGAAAAAGGAGACTAGATTGCCATTTTCTCCATAAGGACGCACTTCACATTTTGGAAAGTTTGAAGAGGCTCTTAAGCATTCTCCTTTGGTAGTATTTTATCAGCATTTTAGAGAAGCTTCATTAGGCTCCCGAGAGCTACTAATTGCATTACCATATTTTTAAGCCTCCTAGGTGCGGGTCAGGTTCATCCTTCTCCAAATCCTCCCATTTGTCTGCGGGTTTGACATGTCAGAGACCCAGGGCTCCCCGTGCTTCCAAGAAGAAGGGAGGATGAGCCTTGGACCCACTTGTCTTCTCTCGGCTCCCTGCCTGCCACCACCAGGGAGGGAGGCCACTTCTCACTCTAGCAGGGACCGAGCTGCTTTACAAGAAAATTCAATTTCAAAAATCACTGTGATGTCATCCCTCCTGGGGAGGAAAAAAGCCTCCATCTTTCCAGCCAAGAAAAGGAAAACAAAAGGAGCGTGTGCATGTGTGTGCATGTTTGTGTATAGATAGAGATGAAAATATATGTGCATATGTGTGTAGACAGATATAAATACAGCGCATATGCACACATGAATATCTCTATGTGTGTGCACAGAGATGAACATGTGTGCATATGTGTGTAGACAGACATAAATGTATACGTATGCATGTAGATAGATAGGACTACATGCATATATGTGTACAGATAGATATGGGTGTGTGTACATGAGCATATGCACGTGTGTTTATAAATAGGAATATGGGCATCTGTGCACATACGTGTACACGCACAGCCCATGTGTATATATCCGGATGTAAGCATATATATGGAGAGATGTGATGCACTCACACATGTGTGTAGTAAAGAATGATGCTTGTTTTATCAGAAACTTCCCCTACTTGAAAGAAAATTTCAACAAGGGGCTGGGTGCAGTGGCTCACACCCTCAATCTTAGCTCTCTGGGAGGCCGAGGCAGGTGGATTGCCTGAGCTCACAGGTTCAAGACCAGCCTGAGCAAGAGCAAGAGCCTATCTCTAAAAATAGCCGGGCATTGTGGCGGGCACCTGTAGTCCCAGCTACTTGGGAGGTTGAGGCAAGAGAATCACTTGAGCCCAAGAGTTTGAGGTTGCTGGGAGCTGTAACACCATAGCACTCTACTGAGGGTGACAAAGTGAGACTCTTTCTGAAAAAAAGAAAAAGAAAATTTCAATGAGAAACTCCTTCCCAAACCCAGGCAGCTGCACAGATAAAGGTGAGCCCTTTCTACCAAGGTCTCCATGGATGTTATGTCATTTAATCCTCTCTACAACCTTTCAAAGAGTTGACTGGTATTTCTCTCACTTTTCAGAGAGGGAAATGGATTCTCAGAGATAGCAGGGCACAGACCTGGTAAGTGAGGGACTCAAAAGTTGAAACAAAGCTGAGGAACTCAAAAGCTTGTGTCCTTAGTTACTAAGTATCTGCCCAAGAGTCAGGGGCCCCAGAGGTGGACAGACCTGGGTCCAAACCCAGCCCTGTGCCCCTCAAAAGCATCTCTACTCCTCCCATCCCTGGGGAGGGGAGGGTCCCATCCCTGCTCCCATCCATGGAGTGATGATATTCACCCTGCAGAAATAAGATAAAATGAGATAAAATTTGTCAAGCAATAAACCCTGATCTGGCCACTAGCTGCTCACGTGGGCACGGTCCTGACTGGGGCAGCAACCCCAGATCCTCAGCAGGCCCTAGCCAACACACAAATCCCCATCCTTGCAGCCATCACCACTCGGAGATGGGACAGGGACAGTCCTGTCTTCCAGCTTGAAAAGACCTATGTGGTTTCTCCTCCCCCGCATCTCATCCCCAGAGTCTAAACAGACACTGTCCTGGGCAGTGAGACCTTCTCCTCCTGCTCCATCACTGGTCCCCACTTTCAGTTTCTTCTGGCAGGAGCACCTGGGATCCAGCAGCCACTATCCTGCCTTCCCTTGGTCCCTTCCCCATCCTACCCCAGGACCCCAGCCCCTGAGCCTCCATCTGTGCAGGATGACAGAGCTGGGCTTAGAGTTGGGTACTTGGAGTAGAGAGAGGTGAGAGAGTAGCTGCCTCAGGCCGTGGCCTTCTCTCCCCTGGAGAGTTCTAACCACCTTGACAGGGCCCAGGAAGGGCTCCCTGACCCTGGTGACAGAGGCTCTCTGTCAAGGCAAGGACACCCTCCAAGGGTGAACTGGAAGTACGGGGCCTGCAGGCCAACTCTGGGGAAAAGGGGGTCTCCCTGGCAGGACCAGCTGGTTCCTCCTGCCTGTGGCCTGCCCCCCATAAGCCTAGATGGCAAGAGCCTTGCCCAACAAGCTGGCCACCAGCCCTCCACCACTTGGGCGGGTTGGATGAAGGGATGTTGCTCTGGGAACCCCTGGCTTCTCTGCCAGACTAGCAGCATTTAATAGTAAATAGAGGATTCCTGATTTCTTCTGTAGGACCCCTCTGTGTCCCCGTGTCTCACATTGGGACAGAGGCATGTGAGGGGGCAGAGAGTTCCTCACATAGGGTCCCAGGAGGCCGAGGGGTGGGTCTGGGCTTGGGCTCTGGAGTCAGGCAGATGTGGGCCCAGGTGTTGGCTCTGCCACACCCCACAAGAGACTCAGTTGAAAAGAGTCACTATTTGTAGGCTTGCTAGAGGATTAAATAAGATTAAGTGAAAATTAAATGAGGATTAAATAAGACCAGTCATTCAGCAAATATTTGCTGAGCACCCACCATGCTCCAGACACTAGGCTTCAGGTCGCTGGCCCCACAGGGCACAGGGTCCAGCTGGGGAGGCATCAACAGACGGGTGACCCAGCAAACCCGAAAGGACAAACCACAGTGAGCGCTGTGAAGCTGAAAGAGAAGGTGCCGGAGAAGAATGACGGGGGCAGGCAGGGGTGGGGAGGCCAGGTGTTCAGGCCAGGCAGGGACACGAGCGGAGGGAGTGTGTGGCCCTGGGCAGGGAAGAGCAGGAAGCAGCGGGCGAGGCAAGCAGGGACTGGGCTCTCTCACTGCGGGTTGTGTGCCTCCCCTTCCCACCCAGAGGGCCACCCAGGAGAGCTTTGCCCCCTGCCCTGGGGGGCTCTCTGGGTGCCAAATCTGCATCCGGACTGCCGGATCAGCCGGGGCACAGAAACATCACCGACATGCCCAAACCGCATCCCGTCTCGGCACCCAGGCAGCAAGTCTTAAGCAATAGAACATGTCCTAAATAACACTATTTCCTCTCCTACCAGGAAACCATTTTATCTGATTTTTTGTTTGTCTTATCTCACTACAAACTTAGATCAGGAGAAAACAGATCATATGGGATAGCTAGGGGGCATTTTTATTCCAGATCGCCCTGTCCATCTCTCTCTCACACATGTGTGCTCACACACAGGTCAGCCATAAGCGGAAAAACAAGAGCTACGTCCACCCCTAAAGACTCAGAACCGGGTAGCGCCCACGGCTCATCGAGTAGGGCGCCGGCCCCATATACCAAAGGTGAGGGGTTCAAACCCGGCCTCGGCCGAACTGCAAAACAGAAAAATAGCCGGGTGTTGTGGTGGGTGCCTGTAGTCCCAGCTACTCGGGAGGCTGAGGCAAGAGAATCGCCTAAGCCCAGGAGTTGGAGGTTGCTGTGAGCTGTGTGTCGCCACAGCACTCTGTCTCTACAAAAAAAAAAAAGACTCGGACACTCTTTCCCCTCTACACACCAGGTTCTTCACCACCAAAGTGTGATTTTTTTTTGAAACAAACTAACACAAACAAACAAAACAGTTGCAAAATGCTGGGGACAGGGTCGGTCTGTGAAACACACACAGGCACTTACAGATACATCTTCCTCAGCCAGTGAAATTAGGCAGGTCATGTTTTGTCCCACTTAACACAAAGGAAGGTGAGGTCGGATTCCAAATGCCACTGCGACTTAGCTGTAGGGACACGTGATGTGGCTGTGGTCCTGCTCTCTGAAGTCTCTGGGCACTTTGTCCCCTAACAAGTGGCACTTTTTGGCTTTTTGTCTCAGCTCCCCAACGTGAGAGCAGGGACCACGCTTCGTCCATCTCGACATCCATCCCTCTGGTCCTGCAGAGATCATCATTTGTTGCCTGACTGTCCTCCCAAGGCCCAGCTTGGTAGAAATCAAGGCACGTGAAGAGGTAATGTGGGGTTCCTCCAGCGTGGTTCTGTCCCCCTCACTTCCCAACACTCTCCCACACTGCTTGGAAGTCCTGTGCCCGCCGCACCTCCCCTCAAGATGAAACACCCAACTCAGTCGGCACCCGGAATCCCCCAGGTGGTGAATATCAGACTCGCAAAGTGGAGAACTCACGTGGATGGCTGGCTTATTTTCTAAGAAAGTATAATTTTTTTTTTTATATCTCAGTTGTATTTTTATAACTCCCCAGTTTATTAAGAAAACAATCTTTTCTGACATATCCATATGAATTTGAGATTATCTTAAAGTACATAGAAATTACCTGTATTTGCCTATAAATTAAATGCTGTTAACATACCAACATTTAAGCATGCCAGTATCATAGA
>CAUYRH010046844.1:0-14706 GCA_963574655.1 Perodicticus potto
AACCTAGCCAGGCATGGTAGTGCACACCTGTAGACACAGCTACTCAGAAAGCTGAGGCAAGAGGATTGCTTGAGTCCAGAAATTTGAGATTGCTATGAGCTAGGCTGAGCCTATGGCACTCTATCCCAGGGGACAGAGTGAGACTCTCTCTCAAAAGAAGAAATAACAAATTTAAAAATGTAATCCCTTTAATTTTTTTTAATTAAATCATAACTTCGTACATTGATGCATTTATGGGGTTCAGAGTACTGCTTCGGTATTCAATGTGAAATGCTTACGTCAAACTAAGTGATACATCCATCACAATTATACTCATTTCTTAATGGTTTTGAAATGTACCATCGCATCATGCACATTAGGTGAGGCCCCCCGAATGCTCTCCCTCCTCCCACATCCCCCCTCCCCTTCCCTCTCTCTCCTCTTCCCTTCTGCTTTCTGGACTACCGTCAAATCATTACTGAGCTGTGACCGGTGTTTCTTATAATTACAGAGTGTTCTGAGCTCAATTCTCGCTTCTTCTCTCCATGAGCCATGTGGTCCGCTACACCACAGAAAGCAGCCATTTTGTTGTGTTCAATACGTATTTTATTTGAATGTATTCTGCAACTATACTTTAATTTGTGTGGATGTGTTTGATATGTACACCACTCTTTCCTAACTTTTTCCTACAACACTGCATTTTCCAGGCCCATTCATGCTACTACATCTACCTCTAATTTGTGGCTTTGAACTACTGTGTCATAATCCAGGCTGTGCCTCCTTCATGTCTTCCCGCTCACTCTCCCGATGATGCTGCTAAGTTCCTAACACCGTAAGCGAGGTGGAGTGAATGCCCTCACACACACCTTTCTGCACCTAAACCAGAATCCACGTGTGAACATTCTCACCGGCCAGGTAGTGACAGATTGCCCTCCGTGCCTATTTCAGTCTCCTCTTCCCCAGTGGAGCATGATGGTGCCTCTGTCCCCAAATCCTCAGCAACACTTGTTATTATCCAACTTCATTATTGTTTCCCAAATAAGTAGCTGTAGTGAAATCTCACTGATGTTTTAATCTTCATTTCTAGTTAATTCGCATTTCCCTGGTTTTTCCCTGTGTTGATCTCTTTTATTTGTTTATTTGTTTTTGAGACAGAGTCTCACTATTTCACCCTCGGTAGAGTGCCGTCACGTCACAGCTCACAGCAACCTCAAACTCTTGGGCTTAAGCGATTCTCCTGCCTCAGCCTCCCAAGTAGCTGGGACTCCAGGCGCCCACAACAGTGCCTGGCTAGTTTTTGTTACAGTTGACATTGCTGTTTAGCTGGCCCCGGCCAGGTTCGAATCCGCCAGCCCCATTGTATGTGGCTGGCGTGTAACCACTGTACTATGGACGCAGAGCCTGTTGATCTCTTTTATAGCCTGCCTTTTTATATGGCATTAAGTGGGGACGCTGTCTTCCTTTACTCCATATAGTAAATCACTTTGCCATGTCACCTGTGAAATAGTTTGTTCTTTTCCTGTGGGTTGGTCATGCCGGTTTTATCCGATATTGAGATCCCTTGAGCAGCTGGGATCTGTCTGTGTTCCTTCTATTTTGTTCCTACTCTTGTGCCAACAGCATACTGTCTATATTAATAAGGTTTTGTAATTTGTCTTGGTATCTGGTAGGATAAGACTTTCCTCTTCACCATTATTATCATTTTATTTATTTATGTTTTTGAGACAGAGTCTCACTATGTTACCCTCAGTAGAGTGCTCTGGCCTCACAGCTCACAGCAACCTCAAACTCCGGGGCTCAAGTGATTCTCTTGCCTGAGCTTCCCAAGTAGCAGGGAGTACAGGCACCTGCCACAACACCAGGCTATTCACCATTGTTATTATTATTTTTTTTTTTGTAGAGACAGAGTCTCACTTTATCACCCTCGGTAGAGTGCCATGGCATCACATAGCTCACAGCAACCTCCAGCTCCTGAGCTTAGGTGATTCTCTTGCCTCAGACTCCCGAGTAGCTGGGACTACACGCGCCCACCACAATGCACGGCTATTTTTCTGTTTTGCAGTTCGGCCGAGGCCAGGTTTGAACCCGCTACCTTCGGTATATGGGGCCGACACCCTACTCGATGAGCCACAGGCGCTGCCCTCACCATTATTTTTTAAAGGTGATTTCATTACCCAGAGACATTTATTAAAAGGAGGAAATTTGATATATATTTTTGGAGGCAAAGTTGTACTTTTGGCACCTTTTTCTCCTGAAGTTTTAAATTTCAATATATTCAAATCTTACAATATTTCCCCCATTGGCTACTAGGTTTTGCGTCTCTTTTAGGAAGCTCTCCCCCCCCTTCAGTATTATATAAATGTACTCTCATGTTCATTTTAAATCATCTGTAGTTTTATTTTGGTGATTATGTATTTAATCTATCTAGAATTTATTCTAGGGTCATTGGAAGTCAGAGTCTAACTCTGTTTTATTCAAAACGATGAGTAGTTTTCCAGTAACGAATAGGCCATCCTTTCACCACTGATTTGAAATACTTCCCTTATTGTAGACTGAAATTCCACATAAATGGGGCTGCTGCTGGGCTCTGCTTGGTTTATGAAAGGTCCTAGAATTCAGAGTTTGTTGGCAAAGAAGGGAAAGCATAAAGTGCATTTGAGCAGGAGACCAAGAGGTTGAATGGGTGGTCACAAAGCTCAGTGGCTGTGAGAGCCAGAGAGGAGGCTGAGGGACAGATGCTGGCGAGGGGTGAGAAGGAAGGGACAGGCCCCTAAGGCCTCCTGAGCGAGGAGACATCCTGGCCGGGTCCACAGGGGAGAAGCATCAGCTGAGCTGCTGAGAGGAACATACCTTTCTGGTTATCTGAGGCCAAGAGGCTGCTGGCAGAGGCAGCTCCTGGTCACCCTATTAATGAGAATCAGTTAACAAGCCTGCGCAGAAACAGCTGCCAGGCTGGGACCGAGCAGGCTGGGGGTCTCTGAGGAGATCGCGGGGCTCCCTGCCCATGGGGAGGAGCAAGTGCTGGGTGGAAAGGAACCCAATTCCCTCATCTTTTTGCAGAGACAGCTTTAGAATTTTGGTACAGAAGAGACGGGGTAGGGATTGGAAGGGGACCTGACACAGAGCAGCAATTGTCGGCTCCCACTGTTTTCAGCACCCCGGCTCTGGCGTAGGGATGTCGCTCTCTACCTGACACCCCTTATCACCTTCTCAGCCCACGTCCACCCTTCCCACAGAGTCCTCTGCTCCCCTCCCGCCCCACCTGGCGTCCGCTTGGGACAATCTACGCTTGAATTCAGCCCCCTCTTCTCCCTTCCCCAGATAATAAATTCCTTGTAGTTTCCTTCTAGACCCCACTCTGTGCAGTGAGCAAGTGGTCAGTAAATACTTACTAGTAGGTTGGTGTGTTTAGTTCAAGATTGCACTGAGCCCCACCTGGGTCAGAGGCACCACGGAGGATGCGCTGAGGAAGAAGCTTCCGCCCCACCTCCCGTAAGCCTCCTACTCAATTTGATTTAATTCACAACTAAAATGACCAAGTCGAGGCCCTGCTCTTGACAAGTGGATGGACAGTCAGGATATATAAGGATTGGAGACCTTGATTTCCAGGCACTGCTGGGAATGGATGGCAGCCCTCAGATGCTACAGAATATTCCCCAAGACTAGGAGGGTTTGTGGCCGACCTTCAGTGGCAAGAGGAACAAATACCAGACCTCGAGGAAATCCCTGGGGTTTTGAGCTCATCCTGGGCCTACTTGATTGGGAGAAACGGAGAATTGAGGGAATGGGAAGACGGATGAGACCCCATGACTTCCAGGACAGTGCAGTATTGTGGGTTGGGATGCTACAGCAATTTTTTTTTTTTTTTTTGAGACAGAGCCTTAAGCTGTCGCTCTGGGTAGAGTGCCGTGGCATCACAGCTCACAGCAACCTCTAACTCTTGGGCTCAAGCGAGTCTCCTGCCTCCGCCTCCCAAGTAGCTGGGACTACAGGCGCCCGCCACAACGCCCGGCTATTTTTTGGTTGCAGCCATCATTGTTGTCTGGTGGGCCCGGGCTGGATTCGAACCTACCAGCTCAGGTGTATGTGGCTGGTGCCTTAGCCGCTTGAGCCACAGGCACTGAGCCGCTACAGCAATTTTTGAAATTAGCTCATACTGTTCTGGCTTCTATTTCTTCTTTCATTTCCTAACTTCCCAGCCTATTTCCCGTATCCTAGATGGGTCCCACCTCACCTCCTAATTGGCCCCCTGCTTCAACAGGAATCATCATTACCCTCCTAAAGTTTATCTTTGATCATGTCACTCCCCTGTTTAAAAAAACCATCAGTGGCTGCCCACTGCTAGAGAATAGTCCAAATTTAAAGCATGGCCTTCTGAGACCATGATAATTGGGCCCAAATCTATCTTTCTTGATTTGTTCCTTCACAAAGCCTCCCTTCTCTCTGCCCAGCTTCTTCCACCACTATGTCCCACTTTCTGCCCCCGTGTCTCCTGCCACACAACTCACTGCTCAGTCTCCAGACCACCTGCTTTCTGGCCTCTCTGCCCTTGTTCACGATTTTCCTTCCTCCTAGGATGCTGTTCCCTGCAGTCATGAGCTGTTGAAATCCTGTCCTTCCCTAAAGAACAATTCAGATGCCATCCTCCTCCACGAAGCCTTTCTGGATCACTCTTTTATCCCCAGCTGGCACCCACTTTCCATCATCTGTGTCCCCTAGCTAGCTGTTAGTTGTGTGCCAGACCTTCACAAATATGAAGGAGTTATAGTGATCCTTCTCAGATGCCCCTTGTTACCACAGGGAGACTGGGGCCTCTGAGCCTCTCAGGGGTCCGATGGATTTGTCTCCCCACCCAGACTGTCAGCAACAACAACTTCTTAGTAGGATGTATATAGTGGGTGCTTACTATGTGTGTGAACTCAAATGAATTGTGGAGTCTGCTAAGGGTTGTAGGTTTGAGTCTGTGTCCTTAGCACTGGGGTAAACGGCAAGGAAGAAAGCTGGGAGGGCCCCTGGAGGCCCGGGCACATGAAGAGATCTTGCAGATCTCACCAACCAGGTCCATCCCTGCATTTGGGCCCAGTCCACACCGTGTTCAGATCTCATCCTCAGTTCTATAAAATTACTTCTATCTGTGGTCCAGAAAAGCCGGTTGCAGAGCCCCAGGCAATAGCTTGGGCAGGAAACTCCCACTGCAGAGTCGAGCAACCGAACATGCGAGAAGCCGCCTTGTCAGGCCCCTGAGTGAGCCAGCCACCAGGCCAGAGATAGGAATCACCTGGGTGGGGCGGGCACATCCTTCAAGCTGCCTGGGAGCAGGCAGGGCTGGACACACCCTCCCTCCATCCTGGCCTCCCGGGTTGGGGGCAGGGGCCATTGCCCTCAACCATCTTCTCACCAAGGATTCAGGAAATTATTTCCTTTCTTCACCCTCTAACTTTGGGGGCCCTGACCATGGTTCCTGCCTCCTATGAGGTCCCTGCCTGCACTTCCTCAGATACTGAGCATGGAAGGTCACCATCCTCCCAGGGGGGCATTTATACATCATGATCCCTACAAGCTGATGAGACAGGGCTTTCTCAAATCATGGCTGGCCTCCTCCTAGAGCTGTGTGGGTCCAGCATCCTTTTCTTACCACCTGCTATCCCCCCTTGGGTGGCCTGGTCATTCTGAGTTTCTGAGGGCTGCAGACTGCTGACCCCAAGGGCCAGAGCCCCTGCTGGACCTTGAATTTCCAAGATCTGAAGACTTCTGGTTCCCTAGTAGTAAGAGAGTAGACCCGGTACCCCATCTTTCTACACACCTTCACCACTCCTAGAGCAATCCCAGCCACTGCTGGCCAGGAGGGTGGAGCTCTGAGTCAGAGTATAAGTTCCTGATCTTGCCACCCAGCTAGAGAGTTGCCGCCATGCTCCAGAGGCAGATGCCTGCCTGGATCCCCCATCACCTGCCAGACCCATGCCAAGCAGAAGACAGCAGGCCCTCAGCCAACTGTGCGTTGAAGGTGAGGGAGCAGTGCTGGGTGGCTGGGGCCAGAGGCTGAGGGCCAGGGAGGCATGGGCAGGAGGCAAGGGGCAGGAGTGGAGGGCTAAGGGCAGGAGACAGGCCTCAGGGAGGACCAGTGGACATTGCATGCTCCAGGGATCTTGGCTTGGGCAGCCTCTAGCTAGCACTTGGCGTGCAGGGCTCCTGGATGGATGACCTAGCTGAGAGTACCATCAAGCCCCACAAGGTACATGCAGTGGCTCAGGGCCATCTGGGGCCAGGCAGGCACCCTGAGTGGACAATGTTCAGTACTGCCAAGGGATCCACATTGGGCCAGTCCTTAGTGACAAACAGGCATTAACCCTGTAATAGCCTAAACTCTTATGCTGTGTGAGTGTGTTGTGTGGTATGTAGTGAGAAATAGTGGCATTGCCAATCTGTCACTATCAGCGTCAAAGCCACCCACCTGGGTTTATAGTCAAGGCTGAAGCAGTTGGGAGCTGAGTGCTCCAGGAGTTCTCCTGTGAACTGTGCCTGTCACTGTCCAGTCCTGGAGGGTCCCTGTCACTCGGTGCTAGAATTTCTTGCCCTGACCACTTACCTAGTGTGGGTGATAAAAAGGAAAACAGCCATCATGGCTCCTCCCAGGTCATCCCTGGTCTGAGACATGTTCTGAGTCCCATCATACCCCATCCTGGTGGTCTCCTTTTAGGGAGGGCCCACACACCCTGGAAGGGAGCACCAGACTGGTCTAAGCCCCGGCACAGGTGTTGCAAGAAACTGGTAGCTACGCCCAGCTCCTCAAGGAGGAGGAGGTGGCATCACCTGCTGGGCCTGCCCTGAGAGCCCTGGGGAGGAGAGCTCCTGCAGGCTTCCCAGAATCTGCCTTCCCCTCTCTCTAGGCACCCTAGACCTCATGGGAGGGTCTAGTGAGGTTATGTCTGGCCCAGAGATGGGTTTCAGACCCACCACCATCGAGACATCGTTGTCAGACACCCCTCCAGCTCCACTCCTGCCCCCAGGAGCCTGACCCCAGGATCGCTTCTGTGACCAAATATTCTTATGACTGATTTGTGGTAACAGCTAGGCTCTTGGGGTATGGAGAGAGCTCCGGCTTGGGAGCTGAGGGCTTTTACTCCGGCCTCTGCTACCAATCTGACTGGTGCATGAGCCCGAACAGGCTACTAGCTGGTGTGCGAATTGGTGCTGACGGCCACCTCTGGACTGATAGGGCACACTGGCCCTGGTGTGGGGCAGCTTGGGAGACCTGTGCTGAGCCCCGCCTCTGCCGCTCCTGGGCTGCGTGAACCTAGGTGAGATGTAGGTTCTCTCTAAATGCAATCTTCTCCTCTGTATTTTATTTATTTATTTATTTTTGTAGAGACCGAGTCTCACTTTATCGCCCTTGGTGGAGTGCTGTGGCGTCACGCAGCTCACAACAACCTCCAACTCCTGGACTTAGGCTATTCTCTTGCCTCAGCCTCCCGAGTAGCTGGGACTACAAGCACCGGCCACAACGCCCAGCTGCTTTTCTGTTTTGCAGTTCAGCCAGGGCTGGGTTCGAACCCGCCACCCTTGGTATATGGGGCCAGTGCCCTACCTACTGAGCCTCAGGCGCCGCCCCTTCTCCTCTGTGAAGCAGGGATACCGGTGCCTTCCTCCGCAGTGGTTAGAGGGATAGATGAGAGCACACGCGAAGCACCCAGTGCAGTCAGGGCCTAGCACACCAGAGCAGAGGAATGCATTCAGTTCCTCACTCCCATCCCGCCAACAGCCAGATCCATCAAATTGGGGGTGGGAAAAGAGGCATCATTGGATTGCACATTAGCCAGCCTTGAGACTCAAGGGGCTACCTCCCAAGTGGGTCTCAAGGGGAGTGCAGAGCCCAAGGCCAGGGAGGATACTGGGACATATTTGCCTGCAGCCTGAGCAGCAGGGCCCCCTCTCCCACATGGCTTCCCAGAAGCCTGCGTCCAACCTGTCCTCCCTGGCACAGCTGTACTGGTTGTTAGAAGTGACTAAATACCGTATACCTCTGTACTGTTTGCCAAATGGTTCCTGCCTTGAACTCCAAGCCCACGAGTATTCCCTACTCCTTACCCAGGGCCCTCCAACGTCCCCGTGAATGGAAGAATTGATGTCAGTCTCTGCGTCAGAGCTGCAGCCCAGCTGGTGTGGTGCTGGCCATGCCTGTTAAATATTTTCACTTCCACCTTGATACTCAATCCCAGCTAGGGAATCCTGTTCTAGGGACAGGCTTATCCAAATACCTAAGGTTTTGGCCCTTACACGCCATTAGCAACCCTGTGAACTTGGGTACCATAACCTCACCAGACTCTGGTCCCCATCTGCATGGTCACAGACATTGTGCTTTGTTCTAGCTCATCTTTCTTTCTTCTTTTTTCTTTTTGTCTTTTTTGGTCTTATTTGAGAGTCTCACTGTGTCACCTTGGCTAGAGTGCTGTGGCATCAGCCTAGCTCACAGCTGCTTCAGACTCCTGGATTCAAGCCATTCTTCTGCCTCAGCCGTCCAAGTAGCTGAGACTATAGGCACCCACTATCATGCCCAGCTAATTTCTTCTTGTTTTTTTTTTGTTTTTTTGGGCTTTTTAGTAGAGATGGGGTCTTGCTCTTGCTCAGGCTGGTCTTGAACTCCTGAGCTCAAGCGATCCTCCTGCTTCAGCCACTGGAGTGCTAGGGTTACAGGTGTGCACCCGGCCTTTATCGCATCTTTCTACTGCGGGTAGATTGCCTCCAGGGCTATGAATTTTTGCTTATCTCTAGCACTGCTCCAAGTGAGGTAATTATATCAGAGGCAAAATATGTACATTCATTTTAATCCAAGGAGGTAATTTTTTGTAGCCCTGGTTCCTGAGATGCATCTGGGCCCCAGAAACAAGTCCCACTTTCCTGCTGCCTTCCTCCCAGCGAGGCCCCTCTGGGATGTCTCTCAAATCCCCTTCCAGCTCTAACTCTGTGCTGGCAAAATGTGGTTGTCTCCTGAAAATTATGTCTTTCCTGAAAATTCCTGAGCTAGAGGGTGTGCTTTGAGGCTCAAAAGGCACGATCTGGGGCTACTAGAAAATGGGAACATCTCTGAGGATCTTTATAGTTCTAACGTGCTCTGGACATTTAAAAAGAGAGAAAGAAGGCGCCTAGAATGTGATGGTAGATTATAGCCAGTAAGCGCACAGCCAATAAGGACTATGAGAATTTGGGGGTTACTTTGGGGCTTTATAGGGATGCAGGGTGAAAAGAGAAGGAATCTTTCAGGAAAATTGGTTTTAAAAGAGGAACACCAGGGAAAAGGGGGTGAGGACAAGCAATACCATCTTCATGTTGGCCAAGGGGCACTCTCCAGTAAGCTGAGAGCACAGCAGTGGTTATAACACTAGCTTAGGGAGTAGACTTTGATCCCCCTGATTCTAGCTGAGAGCCCTGCAGCATTCTCCATCTGTAAAGTGGGGCTAAGAATAACTGTTCTGTGGGTTGGTTTTAAGGATTAACAAGATAACACAGAATATGGACACAGCACCTGGCGTATACAGGCATCTAGCAGATGGTAGCTGGCACTGCTGTTACTGAGCAGGAGGAAATGAAAACCCCACTGCAGGGTATTGGGGTTAGAGAATAGGAGGTATTTTTTTCCTAGAAGGTGGGGGACCTGGAGTGAAGTCCCAAGGGAGGCTATGGCTGCACCTTCCCTTCCAGAGCAGACCCTGAAGGAGCCAGGCTGGGTCACAGGCAGCCCCTCCTGGAGGCAAGAGAAGGATTGTGATGGCTCAGGGGGCCATGGGCCCTTGGTTCAGAGCCCTGAGATGCTACGGAATTTTCCCCAAGACTAGCCCCTGCCCAGGCTGAGGTCTCCACAGCTCTGCACTCAGACCCTACTTGCCCTCTGAGGAAGGTCTAGCTTTTGCCCAAACTGGTCTCCTGAGGAAAGTTGACTTATTCCTCCTCCCCAGGCCAGACCAGGACACACATTCTACTCAGGCGGAGAGTGAGAAATGAGGAGCTTGGTGTATCAGGCAGGGAAAGGCAGGGCTGATTGGCTGAAGGTCATGGCCATGTTTTCAGGAACTTCTGGTTCTGGAGAAGCAGAATGTGTAGCCATTGGCCCAAGTCACAGAATGCTGTTAGAGCAAGTCATTAACCATGAAAATATTCGACATTTCAGAATTGATCTCACAAAAGGAATCTTCAGACTTATAACTTGCTTTGAGTTTGACTTTTGCTCTAATTTCGAGGCAGCTGTTGAGGAGAGGGGAAGAAGAGACCCTGAGATTTACTGCCATGTCTACCTCAGGGACTAAATAACTTGGCTTTCCCAGTATCATCACTCTATTATTACTGATTAGAATTAAGCCCCAGGAAAGCCTAGAAGGACAGACATCAAAATGATTGTCTATGACTGGAGGGATTAGGGGGATTCTTTTTTTTCTTCATAATTAATGTTTTTCTCCAAACTCCTATATTATTTAAAGAGAAAAGAATTGCATCCTCTTAAAAGGGTATAAAGCAACAAAGGGTAGAATATGTGGGGTGACACGTCAAGGGCTCCAGTTCAGGGGCCTCTGTAAATATAGACATTTGGTCGGGTGGAAGAGTCCAGTGGCTTTTACCACGAGCACAGGCAGGGAGGGGGTAGAAACAAAGACTCATCTAAGCCCGAGTAAAATCCCTTTTTCTCAGGGAAAAGGCTTCAGGGCCTGAGATTCAAGCAGGAAAGGCATGAATGGAAAAGAATAGAACCAGGATATCTGAAGACAACAGAAGAGACCTAAAGCTTCCTGAGTGTGCTGGCTCAGAGGGGAAATGTCCCTCATTCCAGCAGCCAGAAGAGTCTTCCAGAGTCCAGAGATGCCGCTGACAGAGAGGAGGCCTCTGGAGCCAAGGAGAGGCCCCAACCCCTGGCAGCAGGAGCTGTGGCTGGCCTGACCTGCTCTCCCCATCATGGCCACAGCTGCCATTCCCTTTAACCTCACTGTCCTTCATGCCCTGTGTTTACCCTGGAATAGGTCCTGGAACACAGTAGGCACTCTGAAGTAACACCTGAATGTCAGGAGACTAAAAGAAGATGGTTCATCTTCCAGAGAAACAATCAGAGAAAAATCACACCAGTAAGAGCAGAGGCCCTGAGCGTGGGCAGGCAGAATATTAAAGAGTAAGGGTGAGAAGGAGGAGGATGAGAATTGAGTGGCTCCACAAACCTAAGGCCTGGGACAGAGGAGGAACTGGGGAGGGAGCTGTGATCCCTCGTAGGCAGAAGAGATGATACTTCACAGCCATGGGATAAAGAGAAGCAAGTACGGCTGGGAGAGGCGGTTTCAGGGCGAGAGGCAGAAAGTACTGGTGTCCAAGGGGGACACAAGTGGGGCTGAGGCTCAACAGAATGCAGGGTGGGGCTTTAGGGAGCCACTCCCACAGCTCCAGATGTGGTGGCCTTGGTGGGGTGGGGTGTGGGGGTTACTTGAGGGGGTTGAGCTTGAGACCAGGGCAGGGTGCCCAGGATGTAACCAGGACTGTAAGAGGAACGGGACAGAGGGAGGGCCAGCAGCAGCAAGCAGGCAGGGCTCAGGGTGTGAGCTGTCAGGATGAGGAGCTGCGGGAGGAGGGAAATTCAGGGCTCCAGTCTGCAGAGGCACCTGGCAGGAACCTGTCCTCGCAGCAGGGACTGTTTGAGCCTTTGCCATCATGAGTGCATCATCACAGACCAGCCAAGTCTTCACAAAAATATGATGAAGAGGCAAGAGGCAAACTGTTTACGGGGAGAGGGAAACAGTGACCAGAAAGACCTGGGAGAGGATGTCCTGGGAAGGAGCACAACAGGCAGAGGAGACGAAAATGTCCTGGGCCAGAGTTGAGCACCAGGGGGGTGTGAGCACCTGGGGCGAGGGCTCCAAGGGAGTGGATGTCCAGACGTGTCAGTGTCTCCCCCTCTGAGCCCCAGCATCATGGATGTGTGTATCCAGGATGGTCATGCTTTCACTCACCGGGTCCTGAGGTGAACCATGCCTGCTTCCTGAGCAAGCTGCCGTCCTGGGTGGGCAGGGGAGGTTTTCCCTTGTGTAAGGGATGGGAGGAGCGGAATGCCAATAAGAAGTCATTCTACGAAGAAAGAAGGAGAGTGGAAACACCCAAGGACTCCCTTGCCGTTAGTGTCCATTCTGAGTTTGGGGCAGAACATTCATTCTCTCCTTTAACAAAGGTCTACTGAGCGGCTTCTGCATATCAGCATGCCGCAGGTACTGGAGGTACAAAGCTGAAAAGCCAGGCAGGGTCACAGGCTCTCAGAACCTTCCAGGCTGGAAAGAAGGCAGATTCCCCCAGCAAACAATGGCAAAACAGCATGAGTGTTGGTGTAATGCAAGTGGGCAGGCCTGGGGAGGCTTGGCAGGAAAGCCTCTCCTGGAGAGCCTCTCCAGGGGCAATGGCCTTGAGATGATGTTTGAAGAGTGAGTCCACTGTCCTCTCATTTTGCAGGAGGGACTGTCTCCATGCCACCTGTTGACAGTGAGAGTCATCCGGATGAAAAACGTCCGGCAGGCTGATATGGGTGAGTACCCTCCTCTCTCTTCCCTTCTTTCTCTTTGTTTACTGGGTCTGGATGGAGAGAGGCACTAACTGGACAAATGGTCAGGTGTGTCTGTGTGCACGTGTGTGTGTGAGAGTACGCATGTGCACGTGTGTCCACATACCTGTGTTCTATGCGTGGGCTGTAGTTCAAACTTTGGGGCTTCTGTCATTTTTCCAGGGCCCTCACTCTGACTGTAACTGCGGTGCTACCAGCCTGTGCCTGCATCTGAGTCTCTGTCCCCCTCACTCTCTTCTCCCCACTCCCCTCCGAGCATCCTGTTCTAGGAGCCCCAGCTTCACCCTCACTGAGGACGCCCTGCTCCTCCCTGACTTTAGGGGCTTCGGGGGTGAAGAGAAAGGATAGGCCCTTAGGCATTGTGGGGCCAGCTGCCACCCTACTCCCAGAGCCCTTCTCAGGACAGGGGCCTAAATCAGGCCCTGGGGGCCATGCCAGAGCCCATAGCACCTGCTTTCGTGACCCAGCATCATGGGTGTGTGTATTTAGGATGGTGGTGCTTTGACTCACCCGGGCTCTGGGGTGAACATTTACGCGGTGTTGTTTTCTTGGAGACCTTACTTCCCCTTCATCCTGGCTCTTCACTGGCCCATGGGGGCCGGTGAAGCCATCCGAGTGGACAGGATCCTCCCCTACCCCTGTCTTTGGGTGGCTTTCAAGAGGACAGGAGAACCAAAAGCCCCTCCCCATGCTGCCCTCATCCTGCCTCTGCAGAGAGGAAGTTGGCCCCAAGAAGGAGAAGGCTCCGTGTCCAGGCCTCACGCCTGGGGGGTGTCCTCATGCACTGGTGACCAAACAGGAAAGGCTCCAGGGACACAGGGATCCCATGAGACCAGGGAGGCATGAGAGAGGCAGGGAAGATGCTGAGCCATGAGTCTGAGTGTACATGTTAACCAAGGGAGACATTTCTGTCCAAAGCAGCTGCAGAATAACAGACGATGGCATTCCGATCTTGTCGCTTCAGAATCACTATGGAATTTAGAGCCAGAGAAGGACATGAAGAGCTGGGAGTAGCCAAGGAAGGCTCCATTGAGGGTCTGGGGTCTCACAGGGACAAGAAGTGGAGATCTAGAAGCCTGGGGCCCGCATGACTTTCTGAGGGCTCATATCCAGATTGTGCTGGAGCGCAGATACAGAGAGGCTGAGAACTTGCTGGGAAGCTGTCACTGCATTTCAAGGATGAATATGGAGGGCAGGAGAGGGAGGCCTCTTAGCCTGGAGGCAGCAAAGGGAACAAGCAGAATGCAGCCTGAGTCTCTGGAGGCAGAGTGATCCAGAGTCCCTGCCAGCAGGAGAGCCCCAGCAAACATCCAGTTTGTGGCTGTGTCTGTACCTTGTCCAGAGGGCCAGGGACTTCTCCCTGGGCCTCTCAAGGCTTTCTTAGCCTACCAGTGAGTAACTATGGAGCCAGGGAGTGTTCCCTGGACATGGGACATGGCTGCCTTTTTTGCTTTCTTGCCCTGCCACAGAGTCACTCAGACATTTCTCTCCCTGGGCAGAGTCACCCCCACACCTCCGGACAACCCATCTCCCACACACCTGCAGCAACACTCACCTTTCTCCAGCTCCTCTTGAGGTGTGTCTGTCCCAGCCCCTCGAGTCACCCTAGCCACACACCCCTATGCTGCATGCCTGCACCTGTGCACTCAGGCCTGCCCATGGCCGGGTCCCTTCCTTCTGTCTTCTTCCTGCCACACCTGTCAGTCAGAGGGTGATGGGATGTGGGGCAGGAGCAGGCAGCCAGGGTAACAGACTTTGGTCTGGCTCTGCAGCCTCCTTGTCCCCTTCCCACACATCCCTTGGGCATGCAGGCTGCCTTTTGGGGGCACTCAGTCCTCTTTGGGAACCCCCTTGTTGCTTACGTTTTCCTCATCTCCCCTGAGGGACAAATGGAGAGCTATATGGCATCTAGGGTGCCAGCCCTGGTCACGTCGTGTCTGGACTCCACGATGTCATGGGTGAAGCTGTGTTGCTGCCTTCCCCTGGTTAGGTTTAAGACTGTTCTGATGCCTTGCGATCCTGGGTTACTCTTGCCCCCCATTGTTCCCTTCTGGTTTGAATCTAAAATGAATAGCTCTCTGATTTAGTCTTTTTTGTTTTTTTGTTTGTTTGGTTGGTTTTTTTTTAAGACAGAGCCTCAAGCTGTCACC
>CAUYRH010046847.1:0-27463 GCA_963574655.1 Perodicticus potto
GCTGCAACCAAAAAATGGCCGGGCGTTGTGGCGGGAGCCTATAGTCCCAGCTACTTGGGAGGCGGAGGCAGGAGACTCGCTTGAGCCCAGGAGTTGGAGGTTGCTGTGAGCTGTGATGCCACGGCACTCTATCCAGGGTGACAGCTTGAGGCTCTGTCTCAAAAAAAAAAAGTATATCCTTCCAGGGTTTTTTTGTATTTAGATGCACATATTTTTATATATTTTTTTTGTTACACAAATGATCATGTAAGATTCTGATAAGTGGATGGATGGATGGTAAAATTCACTAATAATCCTAATAGTCAGGGAACTGAAATAAAAAATGACATACTGGTTGGGCACAGTGGCTCACGCCTATAATCCCAGCACTTTGGGAGACTGTAGTGGGGGGATTGCTTGAGGTCAGGAGTTCGAGATTTCAGTGAACTATGATAGTACTACTGCACTCCAGCCTGAGCAATATTTATTTAAATATTACCTTATTTTAAAAAAATAAATATTTTTTAAAAATAAAGTAAGAATTGATATGTATTTTGCCCATCACATTGACAAAACTTTTTGTGTGTGTCTGTATACATATGCTCTTTATATTTATGTGTGTATGTGTGGACAAAACTTTTAAAACTTGGTGGCGTTAAGTATCAGACGTTGGAGAGAAATGGGCTCTTGCATACACATTAGGTGGATGATACAAATTAATTAAGGCTTTTTACAAAGCAACTTGGCAGTATCAATCCAAATGTGCACTGCGCAGGGGAGTAGGGAGTTAGTGTTTAGTAAGTAAAGAATTCTAGTCCGGGAAGAGATGGATGGTGGCGATGGTTGTACAACAGTGTGCATGCATTAATATCACAGAACTGTACACTTAGGGCGGTTCCTATGGCTAAAGGAGTAGGGTGCCGGCCCCATATGCTGAGGGTGGTGGGTTCATGCCCCAGCCCCAGCCAAAAAAAAAAAGAACTGTACACTTAAATGTTTAAAATGGTAAGTTCTATGTCATGTACATTTCGCCATAATTTCAAATAGGTCAATTGATTGATAAACCTAAATTCCTCTTTAAAGAAAGTGTGATTATAAAACAATACTGATCGTAGTATTTCCTATACATTAAATCTAGTGTCAAATCTAACTCTTTATCCAGGAAAATATAGAGTGATCAAAGGCATAATTTCTCCTGTTGGTGATGCATATAATAAGAAAGAACTCATCCCTGCTCATCACCGAGTTATCATGGCAGAACTTGCCACCAGGAATTCAAAGTGGCTGGAAGTTGATACGTGGGAAAGTCTTCAGAAGGAGTGGACGGAGACTATTAAGGTGCTAAGGTATCTACAGTGAAACCAGGGTTGTCAGTTCTGTGGAAATGGGTGGGAGCTTTCTTGTTTTTGCCATGTTTCCATACTCCCACACTTGTGAAGGTGCTGACTTGTAAAACCGTTCCTGGGGTTAGAAAGGATAAGGCCATGCCATCCCTGTGGGGAGTCATTACAGGGGTGCAGAGCACAGCAGCAGAGACGGGTGTTCCTCAGCCCTGAGTCTCCATTACGTTGTGAGATGTTTGCACACTTGCTGCCATGCAGGATCTCTTAGAAAGGAGAAGAGGCCTGCCTGGCCTGACTGTGCCCACATGAGATAGGCAGAGTTGTAAGAGGATGTTACTGTCCTCAGTCTTCTAGGTATAAAAGAGAGAGGCAGGTAATTTGAGGAGGACAAGCATCAGGTGCTGCTTGGTTGTGGACAGGCCTGACAGCATTGGGAGAGTACAAATCTCTGTGCTTGTACCTTTGAAACAGTTCCAATTAAGGATTCAGAAACCAGAGTAGCATCTAATTATTTCTTGATACTATCTTGTGTGAAATAAAGGGATTTTGTGAAAAGCCTTTCTATCTAATCTCTGTTTTTAGAGTTCTGGACCTCCCGGTTACTGGCCATGTCATTTGTGGTTCAGAGTAGGATAAGGCAGAAGTGGTGAAAGAACTGTAGTGGAAGTTGGTGTGTGATTCAAGGGCATTCCTCCTTAGCTGCAGCCGAAGTTCATCAAACTGACTCTGCTGCCACCTCTGCTGCTGTTAAACTGCCTCAGACTCCTGGAGATTTGACTGAACAGTGGACTATGGAGGCTGCGCCACACTCAGACCATACAGATTAATTGTCAGGCTCTACAAAGATGGCCTCTGCCTTCCAGATCTCTCATGAGAGAATTTCATTAGCAGAATCTCAGTCACATCCAGAGCCTGCCTCCAGGATGTCTGGGGAGTGTTTAGGGGGAGATTAGGTAGTGAGCCAGTAGACAGTGTCTAGCACAGTGAACTTATCAAGAGACTTGCTTTTCAGGCTTGCGGGGGAAAAGTCTTTATTCTTCTTTGGCAAAAAATTCTCCCATTAGAGACCAGGATTCTGAGCCCCGGCCCTACCCAACCCTCTTGGCTCCATAGTAACCTATTGTCCATTACAAAGTCGACTCAGTTACTCAGAAAGAACGGGATGTAGGGGCACAAATGACCCACCAATGGATCCCACAAGTGTGGTTTCTGTCACTGGATTGCATCGCACAGCTGTAAAGCAGTGGGCATCCTGCTGCCAGCCCAGAATAAAGCAGCACATTCTGCCTGCCTGTGGTCCCTCACTTTTAGCTTCAAGCATTTGCCCCTCTAGGACCTTACCCTTGGCGTTGTGGTTCTTCATTACTAGTCCAGGCCACACTTTTCAGTGTTCAAGAGTGCTGGGGTTCAAGTCCCAGCTCTGCTATCTGGGCACATTAGTAAGTGTCCTCTCAATGAGAATGATAAACAATTCTGATATAAAAGTGGCAACAATAGGGCAGCACCTATGGCTCAGTGAGGAGAGCGCCGACCCCATATACGGAGGGTGGCGGGTTTGAACCTGGCCCTGGCCAAACTGCAACAAAAAAATAAATGGGCATTGTGGTGGGTGCCTGTAGTCCCAGCTACTCGGGAGACTGAGGGAAGAGAATTGCCTAAGCCCAGGAGTTGGAGGTTGCTGTGAGCTGTGACAACACGGCACTCTACCCAGGGTGATAAAGTGAGACTGTCTCAAAAAAAAAAAAAAAAATTCTTTCTCCAGGCTCAGCGCCCATAGGACAGGGTTACTGCGCTGGCCACATGCACCAAGGCTGGCAGGTTCGAACCCAGCCAGGGTCAGCTACACAACAATGACAACTGCAACAAAAAAATAGCTGGGTGATGTGGCGGGTGCCTGTAGTGCCAGCTACTTAGGAGGCTGAGGCAAGAGAATTGCCTAAGCCCAAGAACTAGAGGTTGCTGTGAGCTGTGATGCTGTGGCACTCTACCAAGGATGACAGACTGAGACTCTGTCTCTAAAAAAAAAGAAAAAAAGGCTCGGCGCCTGTGGCTCAACGGGCTAAGGCGCCAGTCACGTACACCTCAGCTGGCGGGTTCGAATCCAGCCCAGGCCCACCAAATAACAATAACAGCTGCGACCAAAAGATGGCCAGGCGTTGTGGCGGGCGCCTGTAGTCCCAGCTACTTGGGAGGCAGAGGCAGGAGAGTCGCTTGAGCCCAGGAATTGGAGGTTGCTTTGAGCTGTGATGTCATAGCACTCTCTCCAGGGTGACAGCTTGAGGCTCTGTCTCAAAAAAAAGTAGCAACAATATAGTTACTTTGTAATAACCAAAACATTCACTCTGTTAATTTTTTTTTTTTTAATACCAAGTTTTACTTTGTTGCCCTGGGTAAAGTGCTATGGCATCATAGCTCACGGCAACCTCAAACTCTTGGGCTCAATTGATCCTCTTGCCTCAGCTTTTCATTTTTAGTAGAAACAGGGTCTCACTCTTGCTCAGGCTGGTCTTGAACTCCTGAACTCAAGCAATCCACCTGCCTTGGTGTCCCAGATTGCTAGGATTACAGGTATGAGCCACCGCGCCTGGCCTCACTCTCAGTTAAATTGTTATCAAATGGGGTGCTGTGGCTCATGCCTATAATTATAGCACTTTGAGAGGCTGAGGCAGGAGGATCACTTGTGCAGCCAGGTGTGGCTCATGCCTATAATCCTAGCACTCTGGGAGACTGAAGGAGGAGGACCACTTGAGGCCAGGAGTTAAGACCAGCCTAAGAAACATGGTGAGACCCCAGCTCTACTAAAAATAGAAAAATTAGCTGAGCATGGTGGTATACACTCGTGGTCCCAGCTACTCAAGAGCTGAGGCAGGAAGATCTCTTGAGGCCAGGAGTTTGAAGTTATAGTGAACTGTAATGACGCCACTGTACTCTAGCCTGGGCAACAGAGGAAGACCCTATCTCAAAAATAACATTGACATTGAACGCTTCCTGTGTTCCAGGGACTTTGGATTTATGATCTAGCGTATTGAGAAGATGTAGTCCAATAACACACATGAAGGGTTAGTGTAGCGTAGCGTGTGGCCCATGATGCATGATTTGAACTCTTGTGAACAGTATTTTAGTGGAGCATTGTGAGAAAGGAAAGTGTTCAATTGTTTTGTCATTTTGTAGACACCATCAAGAGAAACTGGAGGCCAGTAACTGTGACCACTCACAGAACTCACCTGTGCTAGAGAGGCCTGGACGGAAGAGGAAGTGGACTGAACCAAGACAAGATTCTAGCCAAAAGAAATCCTTAGATCCAAAACCAAAAGGTTCGTGTGTTTTACCAGGACTCACAGACTAGCCGTGAAGCGATTCTAGAGCTGAACAAACCCCGTTTTTATTTTTATTTCATATTCCATATATGTGGGTACCTGGAAATGTCCCTGGTTAGTTTTGTGAAGAAAAAGAGAGTAAAAACCTCCCTCATTTATTTCTCCTGCGGTGGTCTTTTAACTTTGGAGGTGTCCTGGATCGCTTTTGGAAATCTGAATCTGATAAAAACCATAAACCCTCATTCCCAGAAAACACACACACGTTCGTTTTGATGCAGGAGGTTATTAGAAAAGCAGACCCTGAAGCTCTGTTCTCTTCTTCCCAGGTGTGCCGAAGGTAAAGTTGCTGTGCGGGGCAGATTTACTGGAGTCCTTTGGTGTTCCCAATTTGTGGAAGAGTGAGGATATCACCCAAATCGTTGCAGACTACGGACTCATATGTATTACTCGGGCTGGAAGTGACGCTCAGAAATTCATCTATGAATCTGACGTGCTGTGGAAGCACAGGAGCAACATTCACCTGGTGAATGAATGGATCACTAACGACATCTCGTCCACGAAGATCCGGAGAGCCCTCAGGAGGGGCCAGAGCATCCGCTACTTGGTGCCAGAGCTTGTCCAAGAATACATTGAAAAGCACAATTTGTATAGCTCTGAGAGTGATGATAGGGACGTGGAGGTCATCCTAGCTCCTCTGCAGAGAAATACTGCAAAAGCCAAGGCGTAGAAGCTCTACAGTGGGTATTTTGGACTTCCCCTTTTTTGGTATTTGAAATGATCTTGGTATTAGCAATTGGGGAAAAGAACTGTGATCTTGTTTCATAAACTAAAGCTTCAAAGTTTGGTAAAAATCAGCGATAAATTTAAATCAGGGTATTTTTTTTCTTTTTTTCCTTTTTTTTTTTTTTTTGAGACAGAGTCTTACTGTGTCGCCCTGGGTAGAGTGCCGTGGTGTCACAGCTCACAGCAACCTCCAACTCTTTGGCTTAAGCGATTCTTTTGCCTCAGCCTCCCAAGTAGCTGAGACTATAGGCGCCCACCACAACGCCCAGCTATTTGGTTGCATTTGTTTAGCTGGCCTGGGCCGGGTTCGAACCCACCACCCTTGGTGTATATGGCTGGCACCGTAACCACTGTGCTAGGGGCGCCGAGGCAAATCAGGGTATTTTTTTTTTCTTTTTATCAGAAGTTGCTAAGATGAATGTTTTCAGTACATTTCATTTATTTTTTAAAAAAAGATTGTACAGATCTCTTTGTCTTTAAAACAAGAGATTGGCAATACACTAAAACCAGAAGAATTTTCGATGGAACTATCTGCAGCAATTTGGACTTCACCTTACAAAAGCAAACATCGTAACCTAATCTAGGTACCCTCATATTAATCCAAAATTAAAATAAAAAAAAAAAAAAGAAACTAGCAATAAGAAAGTCATAAACCAAAAAAAAAAACAACTTAGCAAAAAAAAGATGAATCTTGACTCTGACGCATAAAAGAAGCAAAATGTGAAAAGCAAAAGTCCATTTAAAATTCTAACTTTAGCCAGTGCAGTGACTCACATCTGTACTCCAGTAATTTGGGAAACTGAGGCTGAAGGATCACTTGAGCCCAGGAGTTTCAGACCAACCTTAGCAATGTAGTGAGACCCTGTCTCTATCCAATAAATAAACAGATTAGCGGGTCCTGGTGGCCTGTGCCTGTAGTCCTACATACTTGGGAAGCTGGGGCAGGAGAATCACTTGAGCCCAAACTCCTTTGGAGTTGGAGTTTGCAGTGAGCTATGATGACAAAACTACGATTTAGCCTGGGCGACAAAGTGAGACCATGTCTCAAAAAAAAAATCCTCTATTTATTTATGAATGGAACTGGCATTACATTTCATACTTATTGCTGGGTAATCTGCACTGAGAGGGTAAACGAAGGAATTCTTAAAATGCCAATCTTGTAAATTGCACCATTGATCAGTCATCTCCATCTACTCAAAAACAAGGTCATGAATACGCCCAACAGAAATGTTCCTCCAATAGTTAGTTCTCTATGGCACATATCAGGATGGCTGATAAAGCTTTGGCAAGAGACACCTACCTAGAGCTCCACCTTTGGCAGTCGGGAGTTGGGTCCAAGCCCTCCCATGTTCAGAAAGGTGCATAGGTATTTCCGATGCCTGTCAGAGGTCAAGAGCTGCTCCCTTATACATTATGCACTTTCTTTTAACACAGCCTTGTTATGGATCATGTGCCAGCTCTGGCCTTCTGTCATCTCTTTATCTTCAGGAACAACTTCAGAGATGACATCGCACTACCTTGAAATGGGGGAACCATAGAGAATGAAGGGTCTCATTCAAGGATTTTATAGGTATGAATGCTCTTAGCCTTTGTCAGTAGCTTAATAATCAGAAGATGGCAGGAGACTCTAAGAACATGAGCAATGCCTCCCAGCAGCAATTCCAGCCCAGAATTTTGAGCACTAGGGAAAGAAATCTCATGACCTCAATCTAAAACTCTCAAGTTTCTGAAGAGCCCTGTTATTTCTGTTCTAACCCACTGTCAATCTGCCATTCATGAATTTAAGTAGAAAAAAAGTCTGTTTTCTTACTCTTTTTCTTGTCTTTTTGTATGAAATTTCACCAAAGTAAAACTCTCAAATAATAATTAAAGTCTTAACTTCATGTTAAAAAACACAAGCTTGTTATATGATTTGCTACTGATTAAAATTTTATGGAGGTTTTGCCAATTGGTAAAACAAAAAGACCAGAAATAACTTTTTGTAGAACAGCTTCATGGTTTATGAAAATCATTAAATAACACAAATAGGACTAAAGATGAATTTCTAATGAAAATAGAATAATTTGCCTTTTTGCAATTTATTCCATACTTATACACTCCAGATGAAAGGTTTATAATTCTGCAGAAGAAAAAAGAATAGTTAGAATTGTTCAATTACCTATTTAGATATGAATATACAGTTTGAAAAAGAACAATGTTAAATAAAGTTAGCAAATGTATGTGCTATAGCTTCCAACTTAGTCTTCCTAAAGCCATCTCAAAGACAGGGAGGGGAGCAAGCAAAGCCTGGCACTCGGTAGGTTTCATTATCTATCTGCTCATTGGGTGAAAGGCTACACTCTAAAATCACAGAGATGGAGGTCATTTTTTACTTCTTTAACTTTTTTTTTTTGAGATAGAGTCTCACTTGCCCTTGGTAGAGTGACATGGTGTCACAGCTTACAGCAACCTCCAACTCTTGGACTCAAGCTATTCTCTTGCCTGAGCCTCCCAAGTAGCTGGGACTACAGGTGCCTGCCACAATGCCTGGCTAGTTTTAGAGATGAGATCTCGCTCTGGCTCAGGCTGGTCCCGAACCTGTGAGCTCAGGCAATCCACCTGCCTCAGCCTCCCAGAGTGCTGGAATTACAGGCATGATCCACCTCATCTGGCCTTCTTTACCTATCTGGAGCTTAAGAGTTTAAAACAACCCTGAAAAATAATGATCTGTTACGGAAGCAGATAAAGCTATCAAAATTGAACTTAGGTTTCTTCTTCTGGGAAACTACCTAGTTCATCTGAAGTATTGTGTGAATTGCACAACAATGATAGAAACTTCTTTCATATTACAGTGCCTTTCTTCTTAGGAGTGCCCAGACCTTGCTCAGCTGTGACTATATTGACCTCTGTACCTCTCTGGGTAGGGAATGTGGGGACCCTCCCAGGAGACATGAAAGTGGTGACATGACCCTGTTGTTCACACTGTTTATGGATCAGCGTCTTTGTACATAGAACAAGCTGCTTGGCTTTTTGTCCCTGTACCAGGGATGCTGCTGATAACCAAAATTAATAGCATTGTTTGGGGACTTCCTTTAAGGAAGAAGAAAATATGCCATTGTTTATTCCTTACACGTCTTTTTTTGTAATGTGAATTTAGGGGAAATGTGTGAAAGTTGGCTTTTTGTTCTGTGTGTTTAGGCTGGTGGTTTTATGTGCTGTACTCTTTACCCCTTAAATGATATGATTTGAATGCAAAAAATGAAAGTACAATAAAAGTCCTTCTTGGCATCTTCATTCAGATGAACATATGGGGACAGCCTCTTGTTTTTTACCTGTGTGAATAGCAAACCTTTCAGATAAGTGGACTGGGTCTCCTTGGTGATAAAATTATAGAGCAGTGTTTTTCTTTCTTTCTTTCTTTCTTTCTTTCTTTTTTTTTTTTTTTATAGAGATAGAGTCTCACTTTATTGCACAGAGATGGAGGTCATTTTTTACTTTAACTTTTTTTTTGAGACAGAGTCTCACTTGCCCTTGGTAGAGTGTCATGACGTCACACAGCTCACAGCAACCTCCAGTTCCTAGGCTGAGGTGATTCTCTTGCCTCAGCCTCCTGAGTAGCTGGGGCTATAGGCGATAGAGCAGTATTTTTCAATCTTTTTGATCTCTCAGCATGCTTGAACCTATAGTTAAACTTCTGTGGCATGCTTAAATTATGTTGATTAA
Organism: Perodicticus potto; assembly: GCA_963574655.1. Lineage (NCBI taxonomy): Eukaryota > Metazoa > Chordata > Mammalia > Primates > Lorisidae > Perodicticus > Perodicticus potto. The sequence continues at coordinate 9,125 of CAUYRH010046847.1, forward strand.
AAAAAAAAAGTTCAAAAAAAGAAAAAGAATATATTTACTGTGCTTTGAACTTCTTTGGAAAATAATTTAATTAATGATCTTTAAAAACTTTTGTGGCACACCTCAGATCCTCTCACAGCACACCAGTGTGCCTTGGCACACTGAATTTTTTTTTTTTTTTTTTTTTGTAGAGACAGAGTCTTATTTTACCGCCCTCGGTAGAGTGCCGTGGCATCACACAGCTCACAGCAACCTCCAACTCCTGGGCTTAGGCGATTCTCTTGCCTCAGCCTCCCGAGTAGCTGGGACTATAGATGCCCCCACAATGCCTGGCTATTTTTTCGTTGCAATTTTGCTGGGGCTGGATTTGAACCCGCCACCCTCAGTAGGGGCTGGCACCCTACCCACTGAGCCACAGGCGCCGCCCAGCACACTGATTGATAATCAGTGGTTGAGCCAGAGGAGTGATTTAGGCTTCTCACGTCAAAGGATGCTCTTTCTTCTTTTTGCCATTGGGGATCTAACCACAGAGTGGAAGGAAGCACCATGCAGGGTGGTGGGAGGGCTTTGACCTTTCTTTGCAGGCCTTTCTTACTCACTTACTACAAGTACTCACTTCAACTACAAGTTACTACATTATGAAATTGACATTTATTCTGGGTGCCATGGGAAGTCCATTCCTCTGCAGATCTCATAATTGTCCCCAATGACCTTGATCCAAAACGTCCACCAAGGCATCCACTCAACTGTGAAATGCATACACAGTTTCTGTCTTTGAAATCTGCACCCAGTTTACCAGGGGTGCTATTGGAACTTCATAATACCAGCACTTACCGAGCAATTAGGGCACTGGCTTTAAGGGCAACACTGGAGCTTGGATCTAAGCCATTTGTCTTTGCAGCCTGTACTCTTACCTTCGTGTGTAAGATATTACTTTTGAGAGAATGAATTTGCAGCCAAATCTTGAAATTTTCATCAGCTCTAAATAGATGACTCCAAATAAAACTTCACTGGTCCAGATGTCCAGCAGATGTCCAGATGTGTCTGCTGACAGCACAATGGAGATGTCTGATGTGTTCAGTCCACACAGGGACTAAGCCGAACTTGAACTTGTTCAAGTTGAACTTGAACAATTCTTGGAATGGAACTATAGTCCATAGAGAAGAGGGGGGAGGTAATATGGACCACAGTCCACTCTTTTTTTTTTTTGAGATGGTCTCACTCCATCATCCAGGCTGGAGTGACAATATGTACTCATAGCTCACTGCAGTCCTGGGCTCAAGTGATCCTCCCACCTCCCCTGAGAAGCTGAGACTCTGGACATGCTCCATCGTGCCCAGCAAACTTTTAAATTTTTTTTGGAAAGATTAGGGTCTCACTAACACAGTGTGCGTGTTAGTGAGCAGTGTGAGTGAACACTGTCCAGCTGTTCTTGAACTCCTGGCCTCTAGCAATCCTTCCTCCTTGGCCTAACGAAGTGTTAGGAGTACAGGCATGAGCCAACTCGCCCACCCTAGTAATTCACTCTCAATCAACAACAACGAAAGAAAAAGCGCCCAGATGCCTATGCAAACATTGTAGTATAATCCTGCAACAGATCATCCCTAGACAGAATGGAGGAAGTTTCTGCCTTCGAGGCAGGACGTCGGTCAGTGGACATGTGATTAGTCACTTGCCCCTCAGAGGCCCTTTCTGTGAAATCATGTGATGATCTCTGAGGTCCCTTTCAGTTCTGAAATGTTACCATCCTGATGGACAGCTCACGCTTAAACTGGCTTCTTAACCACTGTCAGCTGCCACCTGTCTCGTCCCTTCTGCTCAACCAGGAAGTGTTTCTTGGAGCACCATTTATCATTCCAAGTGCTAAGGGAAGCACATGAGTACAAGACATATGGCCTCTGCCACCAAGCTCCCACTGTCTCGGGGCGGGGGGAGGGGGAGAGAAACTGGCAGGATTTTGAGCATCAGCAAGGAACTTTGCAGAGCCATGCATGAAGGCTTCCTAAAAAGGGGAGGGCCCAGGCCCTGCAGGATAACAAACAGAAAGAAGGGGATTCCAGGTGGAGCTCCTTATGCTGAAGTTTACATGTCACTCATCTGAAATTCTGGCAACCTTAGATGTAAGGAACAGGTGTGGCCACTTGTGGGCTCGCAGGGAGACCAGCCTGATTGAGGCCGAGCAGGTGGGACCCACAGTGATTCTCAACCTGTGGGTTGCGACCCCTTTGTAACAATGAAAATACATCGCAGCATGAGGAAGGTTAAGAACCACTGATGCAGGGGGCCTTAGGAGGGAAGTTTGGAGGGGTCCAGCTTTTTCAAGGTTTTTGACCTACTGCAGTAGTGTCTAACACAGGGCAGGGAATTCCCGTTATTCTCTGTTTGACAATGTCTTGGGGATGATCACAATCCTTTTGCTGTCCTTCAGTGAAAGTGCCACCTTAATTTCAGAACCAGAACTCAGGTCCATTTCTGCCTTGAGTGTCTTACCAAGTCTAAAGGACTTGTGGTGGACGGTGTTTCCCAACTCAAGTTAAACTGCCTAAGTTTTTCCAAACAGGACAATTTTAATGTAAAACATTAGGGAAACCATTAAGCACACAAAAAGTGATAATAGTATAATGAATCCCTCTGTACCCATCACCCAACTTCAATCATAGCCTTTTGGCAATCTTTTTTTTTTTTTTTCAGACTAATATGAAGTTGCAAATGATTAGGTTACATTGTTTGCGTTTGTTAGGTAAAGTTCCTGTTGTAGTTGTGTCCCTCACCCAGGAGGTGTGCCACGACGTACCCTTACATTGTGCCCATTAGGTAAGACCACCCCAATCCCCCTAATTCCTCTCCCTCTCTCCTCCACCCTGCCCACAATTAAATTGGAATTTAATTGTGTTTTTCTTTTTTTTGAGACAGAGCCTCAAGCTGTCACCCTGGATAGAGTGCCGTAGCATCACATCTCACAGCAACCTCCAATTCCTGGGCTCAAGCGAGTCTCTTGCCTCTGTCTTCCAAGTAGCTGGGACTACAGGCACCCGCCACAACGCCTGGCTATTTTGTTGTTGTTGTTGTTGTTGCAGCCGTCATTATTGTTTAGCAGGCCCGGGCTGGATTCGAACCACCAGCTCAGGTGTACGTGGCTGGCACCTTAGCCCCGTTGAGCCACAGGCGCCAAGCCTAATTGTGTTTTTCTTTTCTTTTTTTTTTGAGACAGAGCCTCAAGCCGTTGCCCTAGTAGAGTGCTGTGGCATTACAGCTATTTCTTTTTTTTTATACTTTTTGGCCAGGGCTGGGTATGAACCCGCCACCTCCAGCATATGGGGCCGGCACCCTACTGCGTTGAGCCACAGGCTCCGCCCACTGTGGTATTACAGATCACAGCAACCTCCAATTCCTGGGTTCAAGCGAGTCTCCTGCCTCTGCCTCCCAAGTAGCTGGGACTACAGGCGCCCACCACAACGCCTGGCTATTTTTTGGTTGCAGCCGTCATTGTTGTTTGGTGGCCCGAGCTGGATTCGAACCTGCCAGCTCAGGTATATGTAGCTGGCGCCTTAGCCACTTGAGCCACAGGCACCGAGCCTAATTGTGTTTTTCTCTTGTGTGACCATATATCTGTCCATCTTTTAGCTTCATATTAGTATTAAGTACATTGGATATGTGCTTTTCCATTCTTGTGATACTTTACTAAGGAGAATGTTCTCCCACTCCATCCAACATTTTGCTAATCTTGCTTCATCTACTACCTGTCCCATTGTTTTGTTGTGCTGGAGTCTTTTAAAGCGAATCCCAGGATGTGGCATTTCCTCCATAAATGCTTTACTATGAGGAATGCTTGAGTCTAATTTGTACATTAAAACAATTGTACTTTTGAGACCAGCTTGAGCAAGAGCAAGACCCTGTGTCTACTAAAAACAGAAAAACAACGTTGCAGTCGCAGCTACTCAGGAAGCTGAGGCGAGAGGATCGCTTGAGCCCAAGAGTGTGAGGTGCTGTGAGCTATGACACCACAGCATTCTAGCCTGGCTGACAGAGTAAGAATGCTTCAAAAACAAAACAAACAAAAAAAAAAATAATTGAAGTAAAAAGTAACAAGAAGATTGGATGAGTAAAGGACAGTCAAGAAAGAAAGGCAGTGTTTTTTAGGGAAGCTTGGCATGTATTTACGATAGAGATCTGTTATATAACATTGTACCCATAGTCAGCAGGAATACATAGATATTAAACACTTAAAACTTTATTAAGAGGATAGAGCTCATGCAATAAAATAAAAAATTTAAAGAACGTCCAAAAGAAAATCATTTGTCCCTATTCAGGTGGGCTTAGGGTCTCAAGAAAAGCAACTTTATGAGATCATGAGAATGAGTAAGATTTTGATGGCCTCCCTGGCGTCTTTCCCAATGCCACACAGAACAGAAGAGCAAGGCCAAGGGGTGCAGCACTCTTTGTGTCTGTCCCAGCTCTGGTGGAAGCACAGTACTAATGTGCCTCCTTCAAGGTAGATTCTTTGTGGTCCAAAGTTTCTCTGGATTAATAGCTTTTAAAAATAGTGTAGCTAAAAAGTATCCATGTCCCCAAAGCAGAAAGCCTGACCTTGTCACACTGTCTTCACTGAAAGAAAAATATTCCTGAAGTAACATTTTATTTGATATTTATATTCTCAGCAAATTCAGAGTGCTTAGAACTGAACCATAATTTTGCCCTTAAATAGATAAGAAAAGGCAAGTAAATTGCATAAGAAGAAAGGACACCTTGATTTTATGTATTCTCTGTAGTAGAATGTTTTCCACTGCAGGTAGCAGAAAGCAGTTCCACTCAAAGTGGTTGAAGCCATCAGGAAGTGCAGACCTAGGGCAGGAGTGAAGGTTTATGGGAGAATCAACATTGTCATTAGAGACCAGGGTTCTTTCCAGCCCTCTAATCCGCTAGTCACTATGTCCTAAATCTGGTGCCCCTTGATTTGGAGGGTAGAAACCAGTGCAGGGCTTTTTTGTTCATGTTCAGAAGCGGAGAGAGGTCGGCTCCCCAGGTCTTTTTGTTAAGATCAAAGAAATCTCTTTCCTAGCATCCCTATCAAAAGTCTCACCCTATCAGCTGACTCCAAGTCATTTAAACCTATTGCTAAAGCTACTCACTGGCAAAGGGGGTAGTATTCCTGTGATTGGCTTAGCCTTAAACTAATCCATGTCTGCCCCTGCAACTGGGCCACACTCCCGGATGGCATCACCTCTGGCAACAGCGGGGGACGGATACATGGGGTGGGATTCATCATAATGTCCACACCAGTCTTTGCTGGACTACAACCAGACTACATCCAGTGACAGGAGGGTGGTCCCACAAGGACAACCCCCATCAATCCCCATCTATTACTGTCCAGCAGGAGCAGAGCTTAACACAGGTTTAGGCCCTCATTTTATGGGTTACTTTGCCAGCATCAAAGAGAAGGAAAGAGAAGGCTCAAATTTAGCCAAATAACTTTCTCTTCTCTTTCCTCTCCAGAGATAAATTTTAGTCTGTCTAGAAGGATAATCTTAGAATTGTAAAGGAGAAAATTATTTCTGACCCTGTGGTTAAATCCAATCTATGTCCACTTCAACCGAAATTCAGTCCTGTCTGTAATAGGTGACCCTTGCTCAAGCTGGCCAAAAGCCATGCCAGCCAACGTGAAGACTGAAACTATTTTTATCAGAGTTGTTTCTGTGACTTTCATTTTCAGGCCAAACTTTAGAACAATAAGATTTTAAGCATAGGAAATAAGTATGATTTCTCCACGTCCTGTTCCCTTAGTCATCTGGAATTTAAGCTGTTTTCATGCGTCAGTAATCTGGTCAGAGTTCATGGTCCTGGATCCTTTAGATAGGCCTTTAAATGACAAGCTGTATCTAAGCCTGTCATATCCCACGAAAGGAATCCACATCTTAGAGTTATGAGAATCAACAGCTCCTTCTGGGCAAGGCAATGCCACTCTGACTTCTTAATAAAAATGGCATTTCTCCTTTGGAAAAGGTCACAGTCATTCAGTCGGTTTGTCAATCAGCCTTTACTGACTTGCCAGGCACAGTGTCTCAGGGATACTGGCATGGTGAATGAGATGAACATTATCTCTCTCCTGGAATTTTGATTTTCTTCTTGTTTTTCTTTATTTTTTTTTTTTATTTAAACTGTATTAAAGGGCCGTGGCATTAGGAAGGTTGAGAACCACTGCACTAATGGCTAACGAACATATGAAAAGATGTTCATTGTCCCTAACCATCAGAGAAATGCAAATCAAAACCACTCTGAGATATCACCTAACCCCAATGAGAAGGGCCCACATCCCAAAATCTCAAAGCTGCAGATGCTGGCATGGATGTGGAGAGAAGGGAACACTTTTACACGGCTGGTGGGACATATAACCTTTTTAGAAGGAGTATGGAGAATCCTCAAAGATCTCAAATTAGATCTCCCATTTGATCCTGCAATCTCATTACTGGGCGTGTACCCAGAAGAAAAAAAAATCATTTTATCATAAGGACATTTGCACTAGACTGTTTATTGCAGCTCAATTTACAATCACCAAAATGTGGAAACAACCTAAATGCCCACGAACCCAGGAATGGATTAACAAACTGTGGTCTATGTATACCATGGAATACTATTCAGTCATTAAAAGAGATGACTGAATCTCTTATCAGGTTATATCTTGTATTAACCTGGATGAAGGTGGAACACATTCTTCTCAGAAAAGCATCTCAAAAATGGAAAAGCATGGCTCGGCGCCTGTAGCTCAGTGGCTAGGGCGCCAGCCACATACACCGGAGTTGGCAAGTTCGAACCTCAGCCCGGGCTTGCCAAACAACAATGACAACTACAACCAAAAAATAGCCAGGCGTTGTGGTGAGTGCCTGTAGTCCCAGCTACTTGGGAGGCTGAGGCAAGAGAATCCCTTAAACCCAAGAGTTTGAGGTTTCTGTGAGCTATGATGCCACAGCACTCTACTGAGGGTGACATAGTGAGACTTGGTCTCAAAAGAAAAAAATGGAGAAGTAAGAATCTGATGTACTCTATTCTAATATGAAGGCAGTAGATGACCTAATACATGGGGGGTGGTGAGGGAGCAGGGAGATGGAAGGAAGGAGATGGTGGAAGGGATCACAGTGTATGGCACATGGTGTATGGAAGGACACAATTATAAGAGGGAATTTACCTAACAAATGCAATCAGTGTAACCTAATTCTTTGTACCCTCAATGAATCCCAAACAATAAAAATTCCTCTCCACGGACAGCATGATTAGAAAAGACTTTTCCCCTAATGTGACTGGAAGTCAAAGGAGCGCACCATGCAAAAACCAGGGGAAAAAGTCCCAGAAATAGAGAGCATCAAATCCAAGGACTCTGAAGAAGGAAAGGCTTTGATCTCCACAAAGAACCACCATGACACAAGTGGTGTGGTTGGAGTGACTGAGTCGGGGAGACAGAAGGCAATGCCATTGGAGGAGCAGCCAGAAGCCAAATCAGGAAGGAGTTTATGAACCTGACCAAGGGAGAGAGAGCAAATTCCTTTTAAGAAAAATACTACAATACTGAAGGATCAGAAGCAGGACGTTCCTTAAGTTTGCCCTGGCTGCAAAATACATAATGGCGGGTGGCGCCTGTGGCTTAGAGAGTAGGGTGCCGGTCCCATATACCGGAGGTGGCGGGTTCAAACCTGGCCCTGGCCAAGAAAAAAAAAAAAAGAATGCACAATGGCTGAAAGGGTCAAAGTGGCAGCAGCAAGTCCAGAAAAAAAGACTTTCATAGTGGTCCCAGCAAGAGACGATGGGCGTTGGGGTTAGGATGGTAGAACCCACAGGACACGCTGATGGCTTAGATTTGAGTGAGCAGAGGGGAGGGAAATTCACATCTAACGGGTTCTTAGTTTAAGCAACCAGGTGACAAATGATGGAATTCATAAGCTGTGAAGTGCTGGTTTCTATCTTGGATATATCAAGTTTCAGATGCCTTTAGACATCAAGTGGAGATGCCCAGTCGGAGGTGGGAGATGGCTATGACAAGCTCAGGAAGCAGGCCACCTGGCTCTGAACCCAGAGTCTTCCAACTGTATGACCTCAGGCAAGTTACTTAACCTTTCTTTGCATCAAATGGAGATAATAAATTACTATTGGAGCAGTAGGATTTGGGGACATATAGTGGCCGTGGAATAGAATAGCTCTCAACAAATTTTCTCTCTTTTTTTTTCTCTCTCTCTTTTTTTTTATTTCTCTCTCTTTTTTTTTTTTTTTTTTTTTTAGTCAGAGTATCAAGCTGTCACCCTGGGTAGAGTGCTGTGGTGCTATAGCTCACAACAACCTCCACCTCTTGGGCTCAAGCCATCCCCTTGCCTCAGTTTTTCTATTTTTAGTAGAGACGGGGTCTTGCTTTTGCTCAGGCTGGTCTCGAACTCTTGAGCTCAAGCTATCCACCCTCCTCAGCCTCCCAGAGTGCTAGGATTACAGGTGAGAGCCCCTGCACCCAGCCCAAACGTTAGCTATTAATATAACAAGGGCTGTCTGGAAAGTATCCAGCCACGGTTAGTACCTCAAATGGCTCTATTTTTCATATTACGTGACAGGATACTTTCCAGACAGCCCTCTTTGAGTCTGGGGCTCACAGAAGGAGCAGGGAACGGACACCCCCATCTTGGAATCAGCTATACAGATGGTCTTTGACTTTCTCTGCTATAGAGACTGACTACCTGGGCCGAGACTCCTCAGGATCCCTTGCAGTCATGAGTAACATAAGACACAGTTAAGGTTAACCAGATGGTTTCTGAGAAAGGGACAATGGTTTCTGAGAAAGGGACAATGGCAGGACAATGGCATTCCTCTCCACCCTGAATGCAGATGTCTGGGCTGGAAACCCAGCAGCTGACCTGCAGCAGTGAGGTTAGAGCCACCAGCACCATAGAGGGGGTGTGTGGGGGGGTGGTGAATAACCAGCAACCCCTCACCTTGGGACTGCTTGGTAAGAAATACAAACCCTTGTTTATCAAGACCATTAGAGGTGGGTTTTGTTTTGTTTTTGTTTTTGTTTTTGAAACAGAATTTCACTATGTCGCCCTGGGTAGAGTGCTGAGGCATCATAACTCACAGCAACCTCCATCTCTTGGGCTGAAACGATTCTCTTGCCTCAGCCTCCTGAGTAGCTGGGACTACAGGTGCCCCCACCTCACCCGGCTAATTTTAGAGACAGGGTCTCACTCTGGCTCAGGCTGGTCCCAAACCTTCGAACTCAGGCAATCCACTCGCCTTGGCCTCCCAGAGTGCTGGGATTACAGGTGTGAGCCACCATGCCCGGCCTTAGATGCAATCTTTAAAGAATTTCTGCCCGTATTTAGGAAATGCTAACAATGTATTGCTTTTTCTAATACTTAGCCTAAGGAAAGCCACCATATCCAAGATCTCCTGTAAGTACTATCTCAAAAAGAATGAAATGGTTATTTTATATATAGAAGTCGTATTAGACTTCTCCCAGGACAAGTTCACGAACTTAATTGTCACACCTCATTTGATGTTACTGTGGGATAATACAATTTCTATTGGGATTTTATTTATTTATTTATTTTTTTATAGAGACAGAGTCTCACTTTATCGCCCTCGGTAGAGTGCCGTGACGTCACACAGCTCATAGCAACCTCCAACTCCTGGGCTTAGACGATTCTCTCGCCTCAGCCTCCCGAATAGCTGGGACTACAGGCGCCTGCCTCAACGTCCGGCTATTTTTCTATTTTGCAGTTTGGTGGGGCCGGGTTTGAACCCGCCACCTTTTGGTATATGGGGCCGCTGCCCTACTTGATGAGCCACAGGCGCCGCCCTCTATTGGGATTTTAAATCCTCACTACCTGGCTTGTAAACTACTGATCTGAAATCCTTCTCCCCATTTTGGATGGAAAGGTGCCTAAATAAAAATCCTGCTGACCCTAATTTAATTATCTATAAACATCACAACGTTTTATGTCCAAAGCCCTGCGTACAGAATATAATAGAACCATGGGGAACCATTTGGCTTATCCCCTTTAGGGAGTGTATCTTAAATTAACCAAGCTTGGCAGGACCTACCTTTTTTTTTTATCCATTACTACCTTGGCAGTAGGGGAACTAACTGCAGTGTTGCCAGGCCTTTCAGTGACAGATATTAAGTGCAGATGAGTGCTGTGACATTCTAGATGTCAGCACCAAGAAGCCCATTCAAGTATTTATATTACACTTGGCCAGGAAGGGCCTTGAAAGATTGATGACTGCTTGGAAGAAAATAAGTTGTACAGACTCCGTCTGGATTCAGGGAAATTGGAGTACCTGAATTCTTTGGGATTAATAGATGAAATTTTATCCAGTTTCCTTGAATTGAGGCAAAATATTGTCATAGACAATCTCCATTTCAGTCTATGGAAGAAAAGACTCAGAAAATACGATATCATGTACATTTACATGATAATAGGCATACTGACTGCTTATTGCAAAACCTCCATCAGATGTGGTTATAAGTATTTTACATGTGTATTACCTGCTTTTAATAGTAAAATTAACCTCATGAGGTAGGATTATCTGCACTTTATAGATGAAGAAAGACTATAAAAATGTTACCTAATTTGCCTGATTCCAAATCAGAACTTAATATTATAATCTTATAATTTACAATGTTACCTTGTTAAAAGCATAGCGATCACTGGACTCGATCTGTAGGAAAGATGAATTTTCTTATGCTTAATGTTTTACCACAAATTTACCTGGTGCCTAATGCTTGGGTGTCTGTGGCTCTCAAGTGTTCTTGTTCTAACTAGTGGAGTGTTACATTGAATGGGCCCCCAGTTGTTACCAGACGTAAAGCAATGAGCAACAATATGGTCATAAGATATGACCCTCCTCCTTAACAAAGACACAGGACACAATCACAGAAATAAGTAGCATCCTTTGAAGCAAGAAAGTCTGGTGGAAAATAAAAACTGAAAGCTCATCTGAAGGGTCGATTCAAAATACAAAGAGAGAAATAATTTTGACTTTGATGAGATTAGTTTACATTTATACAGTTGTATAACTTTTTTTGTACAGTTGTATAACTTCTTTCTTTTGAGACAGGGTCTTGCCTTGCTGCTCTGGCTAGGGTTCCATGGCGTCATCACAGTTCACTGCAACCTCAAACTCCTGAACTCCAGTGATCCCCCTGCCTCAGCCTCCCTAATAGCTGGAACTACAAGTGCCTGCCACCGTGCCCAGCTAATTTTTCTATTTTTTTTTTTTTTTTTTGCAGAAATAGGGTCTCACTCTTTTTTATTTATTTATTTATTTTTTTATTTTGCAGTTTTTGGCTGGGGCTGGGTTTGAACCTGCGACCTCCAGCATATGGGACCGGTGCCTTACTCCATTGAGCCACAGGCGCCGCCCAGGGTTTCACTCTTGCTCCTGCTGGTCTTGAACTCCTGACCTCAAAAAATCCCCCTGCCTTGGCCTCCTAGAGTTCTGGGATTACAGGCATGAGCCACTGCACCTGGCCCAGTTGTATAATTTTACTGGTCTGTTCACAGCTATAAATCCCAGCTAGGGTGAGCAGATAACAACTACAGCAGCTTTCCTTACCTGGGCACAGAGGTACTTACAGCTCTCCTAACTGCTACAATTATTCATGGAGCTGTTTAGCTTTATACCCTATGTAGATAAATATCCTTTTTCACTTTTTTTTTTTTGAGACAGAGTTTCACTATGCACTCTTGGTAGAGTGCTGTGGCTTCACAGCTCACAGCAACCTCAAGGTCTTGGGCTTAAGCAATTCTCTTGCCTCAGCCTACCAAGTAGCTGGGACCACAGGCGCTGGCCACAGTGCTATTTTTGTTGTTGTTGTTGCAGTTGTCATTGTTTAGCTGGCCCGGACTGGGTTTGAATCAGACTGGGTGTACGTGGCCGGCACCGTACCTACAGAATAGGCGCCACCCTTTTTTCACTTTTAACACACAAAATTTCCAGGCTGGCCTCGGGCTTTTAAGAGTTCCGCCAGCCAGCTGAGGTTTGACGCTCAGCCGCAGCGCCCCCTGCTGGCTATCTCGCGTACACTTCATGCACGGCCATATGCATCACCGCCGGGCCTGCCTAAGCTTACACACCTGCAAGCAGGGATCACGTTACTTTCACGTGTGTCTTCAACATCTGGCACAGTGTTTGATAAGCGATTAGATACACTAATTAACACTCTATTACACGGAAATTTAGTAATTACAAAATTGCCCAATTATGCATCCAGTTCATATTTTTCTGCCTTGTCCAAAAACGTACATGGGAGACTTTGTTGTAGTCCTGACATGTATTTTCCGTATGGCATTAAGCTAAAATTGATGCCGGGAAATTAGACTTTTGCCATTTTGGCTCTGGGTCATCCATCGGTAGCTCTGTAGTGATCAGTATTTTGCTTTTAAGAGCTTTAAGAAAGGAGAATCAGTTTTTAAAATCCCAGATATAAAAAACTGGTTTAAAACAGAGCCTAAGAAAGAAAGCTCTTTAAAGATAAGTGGTAACACAGTGGAATACGTGTATTATTGAGCCATAAAAAAGAATGAAATTCTGTAATTTGCAGCAACATGGAAGAACCTAAAGGATCAAGCGAAGCCCAGAAAGACAAATATCGCGTGATCCCACCCACATGTGGCGCCGAAAGAAACAATCACCGGGAGGTGGGGAACGGAATGGAGGTCACCGGAGCCTGGAAAGCGGGCGCTGGAGAGAGGTGGGTTAATGGATACAAAAAGTACAGTTAGAGCGGTGCCTGTGGCTCAAAGGAGTAGGGTGCCGGCCCCATATACCGGAGGTGGTGGGTTCAAACCTGGCCATGGCTAAAAAAAAAACTGCAAAAAAAAAGTACAGTTAGACAGATAGAATACAGGTCCAGTGTGACTACAGCTCACAATAATTTATTCTCTATTTGAAAAATAGAAGAGAAGGGGCGGCGCCTGTGGCTCAGTGGCAGGGCTGTGGCCCCATATACCGAGGGTTGAGGGTTCAAACCCTGCCCCGGCTAAACTGCAACAAAAAATAGCCAGGCATTGTGGTGGGCTACTCAGGAGGCTGAGACAAGAGAATCGCCTAATCCCAAGAGCTGGAGGTTGCTGTGAGCTGTGCCAGGGCCCTCTACTGAGGACAACAATGTGAGACTCTGTCTCAAAAAAGAAAAAAAAAAAGGCTTGGCGTCTGTAGCTCAGAAGCTAGGGCGCCAGCCACATACATCAGAGCTGGTGAGTTCGAATCCAACCCGGGCCTGCCAAACAACAATGACAACTGCAACCAAAAAATACCTGGGCGTTGTGGCGGGCACCTATAGTCCCATCTACTTGGGAGGCTGAGGCAAGAGAATCGCTTAAGCCCAAGACTTTGAGGTTGCTGTGAGCTGTGATGCCACAGCACTCTACCAAGGGTTACAAAGTGAAACTCTGTCTCAAAAAAAAAAAAAAAAAAGAAAGAGAAAGGAAATAGAAGAGAAGATATGGAAGTTTCTACACAAAATTACAATTGGAATGCATAGAGAGAAGGAAAAGAAAAAAAAAGCAGTCACAATTGTCTGAAAGTCTTCTCGAAGAACTGGGGAGTGGACTGGGCAGGAGAGGAAAAGGCACCAGCCAAACAGGGCGGAGCATCTCAGCAGACGGAGGCTCAGCCGCCAGCGCCCGCTCAGTCTCTAACCTTGCGCAGCTTTCTTGGACTTGGGCTTTCATAAAATGAGAGAAGGGATTAGAGTGATTTCAAAGGTCTGAGGGGTGGCAGGTGGGCTTACTCGGATGGGAGACGAGGATTCCCAGGAATGGGAAGATTCTACGGTCCTCCAGGTGTGAGGGTTTGGGGGTACTTGAAGGAGGGTGGGAGACCACCTGTTTTTTCTCCGAAGATAAATCCATATCCATTATTTTCACAAATAGAGTGTTCTAAAGTTTTGGGGTTAAACTATTCACACAGCTCCCTCCTTTACCTTGTCCACAGGCACACAAGAATTCTAGAAGGACGGGGCCCAAAGAACGTTTTCAGAGAGTTGCAGAAAAAATTTTACTTAAGAGTAACAATTTTATGTTTACGTTTTGTCTGTATCATTTATTAGCTGTGCGGTCTAAGAAAAATCACTTAACTTACCTGAACTTAAATTTCCTTGCCTTACGATTGGGCAAGAATACCTATTTCATAGGACTGTTTTAGGGTAAAACAAGATAATGTTTGTGAAAGTGACTGCAGACTACCAAGTGCTGTACAAACACTCTCGCGCACAGGCAGTATAATCATTAGACAAAGCAATGGTCTGATCTTTGGCATTCATCCACCCAACTAAATACCATGCTGAGTCCTGAGGATAAGAGAGTTTCCTCTTTCAGAGTTCCTGCTGCAGCTGGGTGGACGGAAATAAGGTATAATGTGTTATTGTAATATTCTTATGAGGACACTCAGAGGAGAGGTGATTTATTTAAAGGTTTCAGTTTAAAGGCAGTTTCATGCTTTATTATGTAAGCTGAACATTTTTTAATTGATATTTTGTAAAGAATTAAAGTCATTCCAACAGTAGTTAAATTCTTGGAGGGCAGAAAGAATGGTTGCCAGGGCCTGGGAAAAAGGGCAGTGGGGGAATAGTGTGTAGATGAAATAGTTGTAGGGATGTTGGGTGGTGATAGTTGCATAACAATGGGAATACTTAATGCCACAGAACTTATATTTAAAAATGGTTTTCATATGAAGGCTAAAACCAAGTTATAGCACAAGAAATGGGGAAAGGGGCAAGGGAGGGGAGGGGATGGGGGAGGATGGGTGGAGGGAGGGTGATTGGTGGTATCACACTTACGGTGCATCTTACAAGGGTACAAGTGAAAATTACTAAAAGTAGAATATAAATGTCTTCATATAGTGATTAAAAGGCCATGAAGGCTATGTTAAATAGTTTAATGAAAATATTTTAGATTGCATATAAGTCAGCATATTGTGATTGCACCAATGTACACAATTATGATTTAATAAAAATTAAAAAAAAAAGAGAAGCATTAGGTTAGAAATTAAAAAAAAAAGGATTAGTCAAAAACCACACACACACACAAAAAAGGTTTTCTGGGGACTTCCTACTTGGATCCCCTCCCTCTCCCCCACTGCCTCGTGCCAGAGGTTCTTCCCCCCTCTTATATTCTCCCTCTTTTGTAAAAAAAAAAAAAAAAGGTGAATTTTATGTTACATATATTTTACTATGATTAAAATAAAAGAATTTAAAGTCAGTCACAGCAAATCTGTGTAAGTACTCACGAAGGAGCAATATCCAGATGGTTGATGAAAAATCCAGAAGGGCAGAAGCCTCCCAGGGTTGTTGATATGGTCAGGAACGCAACAGCCAAAGAATAATCACAGCCTATAAATCCCGCGGCTACTAAGAAGACTGCGGGTCCAATCATCCCTGGAGTTAAAAAGTAATAAGAGAGGTGATGGGCACACTCCCAACTTTGACTCAAACTGTATAAAAGCAATTCATGTTACTAAAATGTTTGTATCCTGGTAATATTCTGGAAAAAAAAAACTTATAAAAGAAGAAGCCCTGGGGGTTAATATTTGCTCTACTTTAATATAGTGTGAAGATGAGATTTGATGTTGCTGCCACCTACTGTAGAATCACTGTACTGCCTAGAAGACCCGTGAATTTCAGAGGAAAAACCTGCTGGAAAAACACAACTAAAAGAACAGTAAACAGAAAATCTCACTGTGCAGTGCTGTTCAGTCTGCATGTGATCACAACTCAGCCAGGGTTCTACAGTGTTAGAGAAAACAGCAGGTAGAAGACGGCTGAAAAATGTGGGTCTAGAGAGAGGCCATAGCTGACACAATGTGATTTAAAACTCACTTAAAAGAAGATAAACTAAATCATAAACTCAGTTGGATGAAGGTGGAAAAATATTCCATTTTGGTTCTAACAATTCACAAAAATATGCATTGTTCCTTATAGGCAGTTGAGCAAAAAATACAAGAACAGAGGAAGGGACTTAATGAATGGGCTGTTGGTTTTTCTGTGTCTGCTGCAGTGCGATCCAATAACTCTCAGTGATTATGGATATATTACACTTGTAAATACTGCAAGTGAGGAGTTTATTTCAAAATTTTAATTACATTTAAATAGCTACATGTAGGTCCTAGCTACTGTATTGTAGAGGGCAGGTCCACAGAAAGCCATAAGGAGAAAACCAGGTGGAATCTAATGGAATTTATTTCATTTGCAGATACGGAGTGAAAGTGACCAAGCAGTGGCACAAGACAGCGTTCTCTACTGGGAGGCTCTCTGGAGGCGTCTGCAGAATGAACTCGCATGGGGTCTTTTACAGTGAAATTCCTGAAGGATAGCCATTGACGACTTCCAGGGTCTCTAATTACTGGAGACCTTTAAAAATGACTGGGCCAGGTGCAGAGGCTAAAGCAGGAAGAGCATTTAAAGCCAGGTGTTCAAGACCAGCCTGGGTAACAGCAAAGACCCTTGTCTCTACAAACAATAAAAAAAATTGGCCAGGTGTGGTAGCACACACCGAAATAGCCCCAGCTACTTGGGAGTCTACAGCAGGAGGATCCCTTGAGCCCAGCAGTTTGGGGTTGAAGTGAGCTATGATGGCGCCACTGAACTCTAGGCCAAGAAACAGAGTGAGACTGTCTCCAGGAAAAAAAAAAGTTGAATGATTACCTTAGTTTTAAAATTTGCCTTTCTAAAAGCAGAGATGGAAGCATATGCTCATTATTATTATAATTGATCAGATGGCATGCAGGAGTATGAAGAAAAAAAAGATTATTAGTGAGTTCTTTGATTTATAGCTCCTCATTTGACATAATGATACTGGTAAATACTTTGGATTGAAATTCAAAATGACTGAATATAGTGGCTCATCCCTGTAATCCCAGTGACTTGGGAGGCTGAGGAAGGAGGATTCCTTAACCTGGGAGTTTGAGACCAGCCTAGGCAACATAGCAAGACCCCCCTCTAAAAAAAAGGAAATTATTAGCTGGGTGTGGTGTAGAGCCCTGGTAGTCCTAGCTACTGAGGAGGCTCAGGCAGGAGGATCACTTAAGCGCAGGAGTTTGAGGTTACCCTGAGCTATAATTGTTCCACTGTACTCTAGCCTGGGCGACAGAGTGAGAGACCTTGTTTCTATTTTTTTTTTAGAGACAGAGTCTCACTTTATTGCCCATGATAGAGTGCTGTGGTGTCACAGCTCACAGCAACCTCCAACTCCTGGTCTTAGGTGATTCTCTTGCCTCAGCCTCCTGAGTAGCTGGGACTACAGGCATCCACCACAACGCCTAGCTATTTTTTGTTACAGTTTGGCTGGGGCTGGGTTTGAACCCACCACCCTCGGTATATGGGGCTGGCGCCCTACCCACTGAGCCATAGGTGCCACCCAAGACCTTGTTTCTAAAAGAAAGAGAGAGAGAGAGAGAGAGAGAGAAGAAAGAAAAAAATGTAATCACCTAGCAAAAAGATAGAGGCTTAAAAATATTTTCACTTCGGCTCAGCGCCTGTGGCTCAACGGGCTGAGGCACCAGCCACGTACACCTGAGCTGGCGAGTTCGAATCCAGCCCGGGCCCGCCAAACAACAATGACGGCTGCAACCAAAAAATGGCTGGGCACCTGTAGTCCCAGCTACTTGGGAGGCGGAGGCAGGAGACTCGCTTGAGCCCAGGAATTGGAAGTTGCTGTGAGCTGTGATGCCATAGCACTCTATCCAGGGTGATAGCTTGAGGCTCTGTCTCAAAAAAAAAAAAAAAATTTTTTTCACTTCAAACTTAGAGCTGAAAACAGTGATTTATGAAATTCTTGGGGTGATGTTCAACAAAGCAAGCCATTTTTAAATAATTACAAGCTATGGTGGTGATAATAGGATATTACATTATAAATTTTAATCCTCAAAATGCATGGTTTAAAAGAACTATCTTGTACTGAAATGTATTAAATGTATCATGTTTTTTTAATAAATGACCAAAACAAATGACTAATATTATCCTTTTTTTTGCACTGTTGTGATATTGTGATAAAATCAGAAATACATATTTGGTCTCTGCCTCCAGTTTGGGCACACAGCTCTGAAAGCCTTGGAATGTCTGGAGTGACACATTCGTCTTTTGTGTGCTGATGAAATGACTGACTGGGGGCCCCTACATAGCTTCAGGATGGGGCTGGATTACAAAGGTGGGACACTCAGCCCCATGCCTCAACTCCAGGCAGGGAAGACGGTCTAGTCAGTCGCCAGTGCCCAGGATTAATCAATAAAGCCTTCCTAGTGTCTCCACAGACACTCAGAGGGACAGGGCGTGGAGGAGCTTCTGGACGCAGAGCACACGGAGGCTCCTGGAGGTGCTGCTCCAGAGAGGGC
>CAUYRH010046850.1:0-13617 GCA_963574655.1 Perodicticus potto
TAGCTCTATATTAGGGCTGAGTACATTGGATACTTTTTCTTCCATTCTTGAGATACTTTGCTAAGAAGAATATGTTCCAGCTCCATCCATGTAAACACAAAAGAGGTAAAGTCTCCATCTTTCTTTAAGGCTGCATAGTACTCCATCCTCTTCTTAAAGGATGACCATGTGACCCCTGTGCCTGGCTCCACCCCTGGACAAAGTGCGGAAAGGGCTGTTGAAAGACAGGAGTGAAGTCAGAGACGTGGGCTTCGAGGCAGACAGACTGAGTCAAACCCAGGGCCCCCCTCTCTGGCTGGGTGACTGTGTAATTCCTTCATGCCTCCCTTTCTTTCTCTGTCACCTCAAAGGGCTATGGGGTTTTTTGTTTGTTTTATGTTTTGAGGATAAGCAGAGTTCACGAGCGCATGAAGTACGGCCAGGCAAGAGCCAATCACACAGGTGCCCAGTGCAGGTCCTTTCCTCCAGGCCCTTTCCCCAGGGCAGGGTCCCAGGCACAGAGCCTGGAGCACGAGCTCAGAGCACCTGCTGTCAGCTCTGTCGGCCCCGCCGCTCCTTCTCTGAGGCTCCCATTTGAGAGAGCATGATCCTCAGAACAGCACAGAGCCTAAACCCTAAGACAGGGACAGCCTGTCCAGGTTCTGTGTTCTCGCTGGGCAGAGCCCCAGGAGGCCACCCAGGGAAGCACCCGCAGGCACCCACATTTGCATGATATATTATAAACCTCCAAGCATCCTTGTCTAATACTACCCTTTGAGGCAGATAGAGCAGGTGTGTCTTTCATCTTCCTCATTTCACATAAGAGAAACCCAAGGTTCCAGCAGTTTCTATAACCCACCTGGGGTCACAGAGCCAATAAGACTCAGAGTTGGGGTTCAAACTCAGTTCTTATAGCCCCCAGTCCACAGTCCTCCACCACATCCTGGTATAAATGAGTATCTTTCTTCCAAAGCTGCACACACCCAAGTCTGAGGAGGAAGAGGTAAGAACCCGTCCAAGGTTAACCACAGCCTCCGGTGGGGGGTGGGGGGGGTGGGGAGGGACTGACCTCTCCAGACCAGCTTGTTGATTTAGTGCTGGCTTGACCCCTTCAATTAGCTGCTGGACAGAGCCAGACCCAGAGGAGACAAACAGCGGGGCTTAATGGAAATGGGGATGCTGGTGACGATAGGAACACTCTAAATTATGGTCTCAATTTGCACAGAGCCTGATGGATTTGCAATAATTCCAAACCAGGTCAAGTGTCTGTGTCTGCGCTTCTGCTGATCTCACATAAGGTATCTCCGTTTGTCAGACTCCGACTCCCTCTCTAAGAAGCCGCCCGCCCCCCTGCCCCGCTGCTTTCCTGCTGCTCTCTGCAGTTCCCTCTGCAGTGCTCTGACCCGAGGAACCTCTGCAGCTGCGCCCAGAGGGCTAAAGCTGCTCTTAGCAGGGGTCGAGTCCTGGGAGCTTTGGGGCCATCCACAGAGACGGTGCACACTGAGCTCCCTGCTGCTATGGGGCCTCGTCTCGTGGTCATCTCCAAGACAAGGGGCCTGACTTGGTATCTTAGGGGCTCATCGTGTGTAGGTGTAACATGGCCTCAGCTTACTGACTCAGGGACATCATCAGGTATAGTCCTGCTAGTAGGAGAAACCAGGAGAGCAGAGCCTGGAGCCGTTGCAGCCCTTCCTCCAGGCCAAGCCAGGAATAACTGACATACTCCATGGTTGATGAGCAGCAGCTGGTTTAAAGGTACACTAGCCGACTTTCCTTTGTTCTGACTTGCTCAGCTTACTTTTTTTATTTTCCCTTTTTTCTGGGGGTGTTTTCCCTTGCCAAGAGTGGGGTCTTCAGTCTCCATTCTGCCTGCAATAAGCAAGCTCCAGCACAGCAGACATCAAGGCACTGAGGAAAGGCATTCTTCAAATCATTCCTTCAAGGAATCTGAAGGTCATGATTTACTTCCTGACAAGAAGAGTTCAACAAAACTCTCAGAATCATTATTGTTATTGTCAGTGCTTTACTATTGACAAAGGTCTTTCACTTACATTATCCCACTTAGTCACCACTTCAGTCATGTGAGGCAGATTAGACAGATATTAGTCTGAATTTTACAATTGTGAAAATTAGAAGGATCAGAGAGGGCTATGTCTAGCCCCAGGTTGCACAGCTTGTGAGTAGCGGTGCAGGGACTCAATCCCAGGCTTCTGTCTTCATAGCCCTTGTCTCACCATCAAGTCATGATACTCACTCTAATGTTGTAGTACCTGGGACTGTTGGATCTGTAGGCAGCAAGATAAATCCTAAAACATAAGAAACTTGCTGGTGGCTGATCTTGCATGAGAAATAGTTTATGTGGGTTCCTTTCTTTCATATCCCAGAAAGGAAGAGGCTCGGATCTAAACATGAACTGAGCGCCATTCAATGTATTCAACAGACTGGGTGTGGTGAACCTTCTTATTTCACATTCATTATTTATCCATCCATACATTCTACAATTATGTTGCAGTCCAAGGCAGAGGGATATGATGAGTACATGGCTCCTGCCCTCATGGAACTTAAATTCTAGTCAAAATTATAGAAAATATGCAAACAACGCAAAACCCTCTGCATTGTGCTAAATGCAATGAAGTAAAGAAATAAAGGACTAAGGTAGATAATAGGGGGGTATCGGGTCCCATCTGGGGTCCCACTTCATTGGGGCCCGAGACTGGTCAGGTCTCCGTCCCCGGCTTCTCTATTGTCCGGACGCAGACTGCTGAGCTACCTTGCTCGGGAAGAATTACCCTTAGGTGCGTGAGGGCGATTCACTTTAGCAGAAGGGAGAGAGAGAGAAAGACAGTATTACAGGGAGAGAAGCAGTCTTATTAAAAGAACGAATCTTAGCAATCTTTCCTAGAGAGATGCCAAGCAGGCGTTCTATGGGCAGGAGAAGTGAAAGAGTCAGAGTGTGCAGGTCCGTGAAAGAACGTGCACGCCCCGATTGGTGAGCTCTCATGACAGGAGAGCCGAAACCCTTCCCCTTGCCCTTATCACCAAGGTGTTATATTACCGAGATATTACCGGTGTTTCCTATGATTACATAGTGTTCTGAGCTTAGCTCTCTCTCCTCCTTGCCATGAGCTATATGGTCTGCTACAGAGGGGAAAAGGTATAGTTTTTGGACACCCTGCTCCAAAGAAGACCTCCTCAGAGGTCTCATTGGAAAAATGAAAAGAAACCAGGTATATGAAGAAACCATAGAAGAGCATCCCAGACTGACCATCCAGGGCAACTGCCCACACCCCTGTCAGGGAGACTCTGCAGAGTCTTACAGTGAAGCCAGATTTGTTGGAATGAACAGAATGGGAATGTGGCACCTCATGAAAAGGCAGAGAGCAAAGGTGGGTTGCACAGCATTGTGTCAACCAGGGGAAAGAGCAGGATTTGGTCTCTCTACATTAAAGGGTTTTATGCAGGTAGGAGGCATGAGCCAATATATATTGTAGGAAGGTCATTCACATTGCTGCTTGGGGAACAGAGTGGGTGAAGTTAAAAGAGGAAGCTTCATCAGGAGTGATGGCAGTATGGATTATGGTTTGGGGAAGGTGGTAGAAAAGAGAGAAATGAGTGCAGGCTCTATTTTGGAGGTATAATTGAGAAAATTTGCTGTTGGGTCAGATAGGCAGGGATTGGAGAAAGGAAAGAATCAAGAGCAATTTTTAGAATTCTAATTTAGATCATTGGATGGGTGGCAGTGACTTTTTTTGAGATGGAGCAGATGACGCGAGACCACTTCTAGTGAAAAGGTGGGGGTGAACAGTTCTCTTTCAGATGTGTTAACAATGGCAGTGAGTGGGATATTGGGGAAGAGAAATGAAGTGTTTGGATCTGGAAGACTGTGGTATAAATTATTAGGCCTGGTTTGGGGATACAAATTTGACAATTGTCAGAACCTGGACAGTATTCCAAAGTCACAGTAATGAGACGACCCAGAAAGAGTGTGGAGAGAGGGGATAGAAAGTGCTCATGATTCAGCCTCAAGGAAGCCCAGCATGCAGAGAAGGAGACTCCAGCAAAATACATTGGAAGGACTGGATAATGAAATAGGAAAAAACTAGAATCCAAGAAATCATAGTATTTATAGAGTGGATGTTTCGAGAGGGAGGCATAATCAACACTCTCAAATTCTGCTGAGAGGTCAAGATGAGGACTGATTTAGCACCAGAATACCATCAGTGACCTTGAGAAGAGCCCATTTCAGTAGATCACAGAAGCAGGAGCCATATGGAAATGAAATGAGTAGCAAACAGAAGGTGTGAGACTAAATCAAACAACTCCATCCTCTACCCACCGAAACAAACAAACACAAATAAACAAAACACAGTAGATGAATTGCCTAGGGGTGAAGGAAGATTATTATTGCTCTTGATGTTTTGCAAGTAGGGAGATGCTGGGACATGTTTGCATGGTGCAAATGATTCAGTAGAGTGGGAGAAACTAATGATACCGTAGAGACAGGGACAACCAAAGAAATCATGTGAGTCAGAATTGACCTTTAATAGGGAAAAGATATTTTCTCCATTATAATAGAAGTGAAGGAGAGAATTGCAGCTCATGGAGGCAGATTTATAGGATCAATAGGGAATTATCATTCAGTAGCTTCTATTTCCCCAAAAAGGATTAAAGTCATCAAGTGAGAAGAGTGTGGAGTGAGAGAATGGGGAATTTGAAGACAGAGGGGAAAGTATAAACTGTTTGTCTCGGGAAATGGAGAGTAAGTCTATCAGAGCGACAGTGTGGAGCTGGCAGGCAGTGATGAGTGCTGAATTGAAATGTATTGTCACAGATTACTTGTTTTTAGTTTGTTTTGTGCCTTTCTCCATTAATGTTCAGGAGCAGAGACAGAGAAGGAAACAGCACTGAGACATCCAACAGGGGAGCAAGGCAAGTTCAATGGAGGGAGAGAGGAGCAAAGAAGCTGAAGGCACTTGTGAAGGAATTATAATGGAGGACCATGGAATTTAGGCTGGACTATGAGGAAAGTGAGGCTAAGCAGATGCTGATGGAAAACAGGAAATGAATGAGGCCAAAGGATTAAGGGTCTCCATGAAGGCAGACATCTGTGATAGACGCAGTATCTTCAAGAAAAGAAGAGCAATTGGTAGGTTGGAAAATATGTTTGAGTTTGAGATTTAGGAAGTAGTATAGTTGCCGTTGGTTGTAAGGACCAGAGTAGGGTCATAGGAATGAAAAAGGCCAAGAAAGAACAGAAGAAAAGTACAGCTGAATGTAAGAAGGTCAAGGAGCAGAGAGCCCGGAGCATTAAATGGCTTATCCGTCTGCTGAACTTGGTTGAGGCTTTGTTTAGAGGCAATTTGGAGCTGTGCACAAATACAGACCTTGATATGGAGCCACAATCTTGGCAAGATATAAATGCCCCACTTGAGCTAAGAAGAACACATGTGATCCATTCCAGCACTACTCAAGCTTGTCCTTTGTGGCTATACAACTAGCACTTGTGGTGCTCTTTATGGAACATCATGAAATATAGACATTTTAAACTGGAAATAGCACAACATAAAATTTTTTGCAATAACAGACACTACTTAAAACTAGATTCTAGTTTTTGTAAGTGGAGTAGGCGGTGGAAAAGGCTTAAGAGAATTAAATTTTTTTTCAGGTGATAGAATTATAGAAAATCTTTTATTTGTGTTTATTTTTGTTTGGGATTCATTGAGGCTACAAAGAATTAGGTCATACTGATTGCATTTGTTAGATAAAGTCCCTCTTATAATTGTGTCCTGCCCCCAAGAGGTATGCATACACTATGACCCTCATCCCCCTCCCCCCTCTCCTCTCCCTACTTGCTCATTCCCCTACCCCACCCCCACCTTGTATTAGCTCATCTGCTAAAAGAATTAAATTTAAGGCTTTCCAAATACTAGCAAACAACCCATCCCGTCACTCATTGTTTGCTTGAGAGTGGTAAATAGCTGATGTTCTATCCAAGTGGGTCTTCCAGGACTCTGAGAAGGGGATGATTGAAGTGCTCCTTGCCCAGGACTTAGTAATAAAAGGAGATAGAGATTCTTCCACTTGGTCCTCTAAGAAGGGAGTCTGAGGAATGATTCGTAAAACAACAGGCCAGGCCCACTTATACATGGATCACATGGGAACTTCAGGAAATTTCCTAAATCTTTCTACCTGGCACACATCTGTTGCTTTTTTTAACCCAACTTCTTTCTTTCTATTAATTAGTGATTTAAAAATCCTTGGTCGTGAGATACAAGTATATGCTTTAGAAACAGTAAAGAAATATCTCTGTGTCCTCCTCCAGAGATAACCTTAAAGGGTGTTAGATGGAGAATGACTTCGGTGGGCCAACTTCAATCATTTATAGCACATCATTTACAGCACATCCTTAGCCCACTCAAATGGCTTATCTGAGTATAACACTCTGTTACATGATGCAATTAGGAAAGAAAAGAAGCCTATTTATTGCATGCATGGAACAAAGGAAAAGATGGAACAGGCACCAGTTTTCCAGGCTCTTATCTCTTCTGGGTCCCTTGGTAAATGAAAGACCACATCAACCTAACAGAAGAGGCTATGGGGGCCAGAAGATAAACACTGGACCCCAGGCCCTCATTCTCAGTTAGAACAAGTGTATCCCAAGCTCATGACCTGTGCATTCTTCTGCTGAGTTGCATGAACCACAGAAAATTGTTTTTAGCTCATGATACTTTTGAAGCTTTTATGTGAACTTTGGACAAGGGAAAGGCCTTCACTTTCATCTTTTCCCACAGGGGAAAAACATACCTACAGAAAAGTTCTCCATGCACAGAATTCCCAAAGTGAAACTTCTTCACTTTGCTCTTCTTAACTCCCATGGCAAGATAATCACAACCATAATTAAAACTCTAAAAAATATCTTCTACTCAAAGAAAGAAAACCCTAAGAGCTAAAATCAACTATGGTAGCTATGAAAAGGGACAAAAAGCAAGTGACATCCCAAAAGTTGAGAGAATAAAGGAAAACCAGTCTACAAAGGATCCTCCCCAGCAGGAGGCTTCTTGAAGTTCTCCTGAAAATAATGACGATAGTAATTTGTATATACCTGAGACTTAGCAAAGTAGCAAGTTGCAAATCTGAAATGAAGTGTCTTTCTCAATTCCCATAAAGAGAAGATATTAATTACCAGTTGGTGATTCTCATTGTCTAAATGCTCCTTAGGGGAGCAAAGGAATTATGTGTCTAAAGCTTGAAGAACAGGGTAGAAGTCTAGCAAAAGCTTAGAAGGCTATGAGAGTTGGGATAAATGGGGAAGAAGGTTTTTGTCCCCTCACCCCACCCCCCTCCACACACACACACAGTGGGTCAGATCTCACTGCTGTCACGGCCAAGAGAGATGAAGGTGGTCCTCTTCTGTGCAACTTTACTTCCTGGATTCTTCCCCCCCAATTTGATCTTGTTATCCTCCCTACCATTTCCAGTGTTCCAGTACAGGGACAATTAATGATGTGATTAAGGGATTCCACCATAAGATGAGAGTATCACAGTCATGTTCAGGTTCTACAGGTTTAGATATATCTACCTTACTTTCTGCTCGGGCCACCAATGGTTTAAGTTTTAAATTCACATTAAGTTTAGGGGATATAAACTAGTCCAGGCTTTTGAGAGGGTACCTTAGCAGCATGTATTATAAATACCCCCAAATAAGGGCATTTTCTTGAAACCATAAAATCCTGTTGTAAGAAGGATATTCATCTCAGCACTGTTTATAATCATGAATACTTGGAAATAGACTTAAAATCCAGCAACAGGGAATAGGGCAAATAAATCATGACACATTCCAAAGATGGTGTGGTAGGTAACCACCCAAAATAATGCTGTAGACAAATATTTACTAACTTAGAAATTGATTCACAATGTATGTTAAATGAAAAAAGGCCACAAATATTGTTCAAAGACCATACTATTTTTGTAAAATCTGCACATGTTAATGGAAGAGGAAAAACTTCAAGATATTAACAAAATGGTGAGACTAAGAATGCTCATGGTTTCTGTTTCCCAATTTTTCCATAGGGAACAAGTATTGTTTTTGTAGTAAGGGAAAACAAAATCACCTTAACTAATCTTTCCTTAAAAACTTGAAAGTACATTTCTAAGGCCTCTTTCCTTTCTCCCTTTCATCACCACTTCCCCTCCCTAGAAGGAACACCTACCACTAGTTTCTTGGATAAGTTTCCAATGATATGCTGTGCATATGTACAAGCAAAAATGGAAAACTTTTTTTTTATTTTTCAAAATCACATTAAATTAAATCTTTACCCAAAGAGTCAGGAAGGTCTGGCTGCTGAGCAAGGAAATGGATCTCAGGTTGCTTTTCAACTACCTCTCACAAACAGGACTCATACCAGGGTAAAGTGAGTAATGCACTTGCCTCAGGCACAAAATTTAAGAAGGTGCCAATGACTCAGTAATCAAATTAGAGCATACATTAATACAATATTTTAAGAGCCAAAATCAATGCAAGTAATCCATGAAGAATAAAATAAAGACAGAACCAGTATTACTATACTGTTTTCCTTTTGCTTTAGGTTCCAGTGTAACTCCATCTGATGCTATTACCATCAGTGACAAGAAACAGAGAGATAGGAGGAGAGAATGTTGTAGGGAGGGGGAAGAGACCTGACCTGAATATTCACTCTCCATTCCATGTTAGGAAGTGGAACCCATCTCTCCCTCTCATTATGGCACCCTCTGAATGGAGGAAGCTCCTCAAGTTAACACTCTGACCCTCTCTTCTGCCCCATACCTACTCCTCCACAGGGAAATGGAGTGAGTCACCTAATTGCTAGGTTTAGGGGAGAAATTGTGCACTTACACCCCTTCCTTTACTCTTCCTCTCTCTTTCTTGTGGGCTGCTCCTCCCTGAAGGAAGTATTTTCTAGCTGGCCACAGTCAACAACTGTGAGAATTAATTACCTCTCCCTGGCTAGAAGGAAGGCCCCTAACAGCCATGTTCCTATAGTATATT
Source organism: Perodicticus potto (assembly GCA_963574655.1). NCBI lineage: Eukaryota > Metazoa > Chordata > Mammalia > Primates > Lorisidae > Perodicticus > Perodicticus potto. The sequence goes on from CAUYRH010046850.1 coordinate 9,005, forward strand.
TATATTCCGGCCCCAGATGATTAGACCAGGGTGGACACCTGATCAACCTGGGCCAGTTAGAGTCTCTCTTTGTGGATTTTGAAATTGCAATCCAAAGAGAGCTAACTTGGTCTGTGTGGAATTAGGCCAAAGGGAGAGCCCTTCAGTTCACGTGACTGACTGGGCTTATAATGAGTCCAGGAGTTAGGAGACAGCTATTTTTCACTCCCTCACTTGCTATGGGACCGGGGTGGTGGCCCATAAAGATAGTCTGCTGCAAAGCAGACATGAAGAGAGAGACAGAGACAAGATACAGTGACAGAGACCTTGTGATTCCCAGGTCCTGATTTCAGACCCTTTGGAAGCTGTGTTCCTGCCCTTGGCTTACACGAGATGCTCCTGTGTACTTAAAAGAAAATTCCTTTTCCAGGGTTAAGCTGGCTCAAGTTGGTGCCTGTTACTTATGTAGTCAGACTCCTTGAGATTTTAGCATCCCCACATTTCTAGTGAGCGGCATAATGTAAATCCTGACTAAGCTCTTGTTTACATGCACCTGATAACTACTCACTTCCCACCCAATAACCCTTGTTCTCACAGTAATCATTAACAGCTGGTGCACTGGATTCTTGTTCTTTGTTTGTTGTTTGTTTTGTCAAGCAGATGAAGACAACTCCAGAATCACAAGAAAAATGTATATGTTCATTTTGCAGAAGAAATGAATGCCTTTGAAGAAATTAGCTGCTGAGGTTCAGAAGTCTAGTTGCTCAAGGTATTATCTGAAACTGAAGAAAACACAGATTTCATCTCTGGTTCCCTGAACCCCCTTCCCTCACCCACCTCACCTCCTACTTCATCTCTTTGAGAAGATGGAGCTGAGAGGTTTTGCTCTCCTGCCTTCTTTGTCTAAATGGAATAAAACTTTCTCTCTCTGCTAACATGTCACAGTGTTTGGCTCAGCTACACATTGGGTCCAAAAGCCTGAATTTGGACACTTGTGCCTAAAGTGTCCTGACTGCTAAGATCGTCAGTGCTCATATCAGCATTATTATTCACATTCACAGTCATGTCATTGCCAAAACCCTGCTGGCTTCTCAATCTGCCAGGTGGATTTCCTGTGCTCATTACACTTCCATAGACTTTTTCATCCTTTAGATGATTTATTTCATGCCTCTCCACATCCTATTACTTCTTTTCTTTTATAAATACCACCTCCTGCGAATAGGTGGTATTTATAAAAGAAATAAATGGTTCACTTCTATGCTGTGTTTATTAGTCAGTGTAAGCAACAATAGCTGCTATAACAACCAACCCCAAATCTCGGTGGCTTAACATAATAAAAGTTTATTTCTCACCACACAAAGTCTAATGTGGATGTTCCTGTTCAGGCACCTGTCCCAGTTGGCTCTTGGTCATATAGTGACTTGGATATCCAGATTCCTTCTCATGTGTGACTCCTCCATCTTCAAGGTCAGCATGTCCCTGCCACATGGCTAGGAATGGAGGTAGAGACCATAGAGGATCACAGGGAATGTTTTATGACCAGGCAGGTCTTATAAGTAGCACTCATCATTATTTACATTCATATTCCATTTCCCAGAATTCAGTGCCTTGGTTCACCTTGATGCAAGAGGAGCTATGGAAGGTGGTTGAATTGTATGTCTCAGGAAAGGAACCAGGTTCTTTATCATAGGGGAAGGGATAATTTCTAACTCTGCGGCAAAGTATACTTCTACTTCTATGATGCTAGGAAAGTCATAACCTCTCATTTTCCATATCTTCTAAAATTAGGAGCTATACATCCATTACTCCAACTGTGCTCTTTGGAACTAGATTTCTAAAGAAGGACCCTAGAGACAGTGGCATGCTATAGCCAGCTGGTACTGGTCCTGAAAGCTAGTTGGTAAATTTTTGGACATTTTGCTCTCCTATTATTAATTGAAGCCATTATTAAAAATTAAATTACAGGGAAATAACTTATAATAAAATGAATTAGATTGGAAAAGTAATAAATAATCAGAATTTATCACCAAATTATTTCACTACATTATATTCTTATCTATGCTCTTTAGGTTATTTACATCACCTGTAGGTTTATGGTGAAACTACTACATAAAGATGTGTTATTCTGAGAAATATTTTCAACTCCATCTTCCATCTTATCACATCAGACCTTGAAATCAGGGAAAGTGTTTAAGCTGTGGAAATTTGAAAATGCTGTAAATAAGAGCTCCCCCACCCCACATCCCCTTGTTAAATATTTGCTAGCAGACCATTGCCCAAGGCAACAGAGGATAGGGGTGTCCCAGGAAGCTGTGAAAAAATAAAGAAGAGCTAAAAATGTACCAGGGCCCTGGCCCTTCCCACTCTCTTCTATAAGAGCAGATGTAGTTTTGTTAGTTTCATATATTATGCTTCCGCTGAAGCTTTAGTTTGATAAGGATATTCTAATGCTTGAAAAAAAAAATCTATTCAAAATTCTGGACTTTAACATTTACAAGGTCCCTTCCTGAATATTCATTCTTTCCTTCATGAATTTCTCTTAACATTTCCTGATACTTACATGTTAAAGTGTAGATAGGAGAACAGCTTATTTAAAGTCAATTATGAGGGGGGAGGAGTCAGGATGGCAGTCTGTAGCCAGCTTTCCACAGAGGCTTCCATCCAGAAGGAGAGTTAAAGGACAGAAATTTAGCAAGAAAGCCAATGGTTTGGATCTGAGCCAAAAGAGAAGGTCGAAGAACGCACATCAACTTTGCTGGGGCAACCTGCGACCCCAAGGATACAAACAAAAGGTACAGAACACATAGCCAAGCAGACGGGAGTCCCCACCCCCATGAAAATGGCTCGCAGTATACTCCTTACCTCCATACAAACAAGCGAGCAGAGTTCAGAGTTCAGATGTCCTCCCACTCTATGCCACGGGAGACCCTCTAGAAACCGGACTTCCTTCCCCTAATAGGGTGCCATGGCACTCTCCTGCCAGGCATAAAACTGTACAAAACTGTATATATTCTCTACCTGCAAGTTTGAACTCCTAGCACTCCCCTTCACTCTCACCCCGACGTCTGTCCCCCACGGAGTCCAGATTCTTGCACATTTTTTCAAGGGTTGTGGACAGGGCACGGACTGTTACTGATCTGTGCTGATTTTCCAGCTGGAGAGAGGTGAGAGGAAAGTGACCCAAGAGGAGGCCGAGCTGGATAGGCAGTCTCCTGAGGCATGGAGCGGCAGCTGCAGCGGCGGGAAGAGTGGCAGTGGGGTTTGCACTGGATATTTTGAGGAGACACTCCCAGTCTCTCTGGGCAGGCAGGGGAAGTTGGGCAGCCACCTGCAGAGCAGTACTGCGTCACAAGTGCAGGCCCCAGGAGTGAAGGGTATGCCTGAGGCAGTATGGCTGGGGCAGAGCGTGGGGATTAGAATACACGCGCTGAGAAAGCCAATTCCCAGGACAGAGACTGCTTTCCTTAGTTTCAGATGCACCTGGCCCGTAGTGGATGAAAGCTGAGACAAAGGGCTGGAACTCACAGGCTGAGTCAGACCTATTTGCAGCCCAACATCTGATCCACAGGGGAAAAATTCTGCAATCTTCTTCTGTTCTATCAGTTACATCAATCAGGGACAGGGCTGGAACTGAGTGAATTGCCCCAGCCCCTATCAAGTACCCAGGTTGTCAGGCCTCACCTCCCCCTGCCAAAAAGTGACAGAGACTGGCGGACTGGCTGAGGAGCCATGGACCCCCCCCACTGTGACCCAGGCAGGTGCAAACCTCTGGAGCATCTGCTCATTGGAGGGAACTGGATTACAGCTCTGTGGGGTTACCAGAGACTGGGTGGGACAGAGGGGCAAGGTGGGGAAGGAGGCATCAAGGGGGGCCCTCCTGAGCTCACAGAGCACCAGAGCAAGTTATACTAGAACTGCCAGAAGACTCCTGCTATCTAGTTGCCAGAGACTTTTCAACTTTTTGATTTGAGGCAGTTTGTGGCTGGGACAACTGACTGGAACCTCTTCAATTTGGTCAATCACCTGAAGACTTTCCAAAGTTGTACCCTGGGTGTGTGGTAGTGGGAAGGTATGATTTTCCTTTTCCAATTGTTGCCTGTTGGGGGCACGGTGACCTAACTGCTGATATTTCTCCACAGCTCAGACTTCAACACAGAGTAACTGATCCTCTAGGGTAAGACAGAGACCAGCTGAAAATAAGACAGAGCCACTTAACTCCACCAAACCAAGAAGGTCCCCAGTTTCGCAGGCAGTAGCACTGTATGGGTCCTTGGCAAAACTCTAGGGGAAAAGGTACAGACACCAGTTCCAGCTTTCAGTGAAGGACTGGTCAATCACTACTCCTAGAACCCCCAACCCAACTTATCCTTATCTACTCATCCACCCAAATGGTGCAAAATAATCATGGGGCAGAATCCATGGAAAACCTCTGGAAACATGAACAACCAGAGTAGATCAACCCCCCCAAGGAAAAATTTGGCAGACACGAGTGACAATCCTATGCATAAACAGATGGCTGAGATGTCAGAAATCGAATTCAGAATTTGGATTGCAAACAAGATCAATAAAATAGAGGAAAAATTGGAATTAGAAATTCTGGGAGCATTTCAAAAATTGTCTCAAGAAGTCAAGGA
>CAUYRH010046852.1:0-12409 GCA_963574655.1 Perodicticus potto
TTATTTTTTGAGACAGAGCCTCAAGCTGTCACCCTGGGTAGAGTGCTGTGGCATCACTGCTCACAGCAACCTCCAATTCCTGGGCTTAAGCGAGTCTCCTGCCTCCACCTCCCAAGTAGCTGGGACTACAGGCGCCCGCCACAACACCCAGCCATTTTTTGGTTGCAGCCGTCATTGTTGTTTGGTGGGCCCAGGCTGGATTTGAACCCGTCAGCTCAGGTGTACGTGGCTGGTGCCTTAGCCCATTGAGCCACAGGCGCTGAGCCCAGAATTTTATATTTTTAAAAAGTTCTTCAGGGCACTTATTTCTATTTGATATCTGGTCTAGAATCTCTGTGCTGAGGAAGATTCTGCGCCACAGGAATCACATTAGGGCTGGACAGGTGAGCTTTGGGCTTCTTCTGTACCAGTGGCTACCTCCATCTCTCCACTGGTTGTGGCCTTATTACTTCTACTGAGTCAATACCCAAGAGTTTGGTTCTGAGTCTTGAGCTTTAGACAATGTTCATGGCTCATGCCTTCTTGATTCTGGGGTCCTATCTGATGTCTGTGATAGGATAGTGCCAGTCCTGTTTGTCTGCCGTCCTGATGCCCAGTAAGATTAGCCCCTTAACTGTGCCTGGATTTCTGCTCCCAGCATGACTTATATCCAACTTTGTATGGGCCCAAAGCTTTGGGCTGTCCCAGCTTCTTCTCTTTCCTTTAAAGCTACAGGTTTCCAACCCCTGGTCTGGATTTTTGTTGGCTTGGCTGCCTTCCAGAGACCTGCATGCAGGTGCCAGGGAAATTCTGATTGAAGTCTGTTCAATGATAGCAGTAGCAGCTCAAAACCAGTCCTGCTGGCTGCACCATTTACAGCTCTGCACGAGTTTCTTTCCATATGAGAGTGTATCCACGTTTACTCTCCTTCTCAGCCCCCTGCTTGCTCTCTGGTCATGTAGTTAAGTACCCTTCTCTTTGTATGTCAGGGCTTCTCCATTTTTAGTAGCTAAATGATCAATAGGATGATGGTGGGGAGTGAGCATGCTTCTTGACTCAGAAGACTTGGTCCCATGGGGACTGGGGTTTGGACAAGGTGTGGAGGCAGCCTCTCAAGCCAGGCTGGGCAGCATCTGCTGAGTAGATCCTGGTTCTCTCGGGATGGCTATGTCAGTCACACCCAAAGGGAAGAGGCTTCTGTGTGGAAAGTATGTGGGCCTTGAATGGCACCACGATGGCCCAAAATGTTGTGGCCTCATCTTTCCAAGGCCTCGCCTGGTTTCTCCATTGTGCAATGGGGAGAGAGCAAAGGACCAGCTTGCCCAAGTTCCTGGAGCACCAGTGAGAGTCCCCAGATTACAGATGGGCAAGGGCGGGGGCAGCAGCATTTTAGGCTATCCCTGGCCTAGACACTGTGCTCCTGTTTGCATCTGACTGCTGCCATCATGAGGAGCAGGAGACCCCTCCCATTGCTCAGTTAAGGATGCAGATTATGCCTGGGGGGCAGTGGATGCTCTGCAAACAGTAGCTAATCTGACCATGTGATTTGCCTGGGGTTGCCCAGGTACTGAGTGGTGGGGCCAGAATCATGTCCATCTCACGCCCCAGCCCAGGCACTTCTCTGCACTGCAGCCTGACCACCTTCTGCTGGGCCTGGCCCCCTGGCCTCCAGGTGTTCGGGGGAGCCGTGGTATGTTTCCATCTCCCTAGTCACAGTCTCATCTGTGCTCTCAGCTGCCCCTCATCCACAGGTGTCTCAGGGAAGCAGGCAGGGGAGAGAGAGTTAGCAGCCCTACTTTTCAGACCAGGAAACTGGGGCCAAGTGATTTGTCAGAGAGCACCAAGCTAGTAAATGGCAGAAGTAAACCTTAAACCTTGGTCTTTGGATCATACACTTTGTAACAAAACACTGCACACTGGATGGCTTCAACAACAGGTATTTAGTTTCTCCTAGTTTTAGAGACTGGAAGTCCAAGATGAAGGAGCCTTCAGGGGTTGGTTTCTGGCTCTCTTGCTGGCTTGTAGCAGCTGCCTTCCTTCTTGTTGTTTTCACACAGCCTCTCCCTGAACTTTCTGCTGTTTCTTTCTCCTCTTGTAAGGACATCAACCCTGTCAGATCAGGGCCTTGCCCTGCTGACCTCATTTTACTTTGATCACCTCCCCAAAGCCCTGTCTCCAAGACAATCACATTGGGGATCAGGGCTCCAACATATGAATTTGGGATGACACTATTCGGTTTTTAACATACCCTGAGCCCCACCCCCACTGTTTGGGAGGCTTCAGACTCTCCAACTGTGAGGAGTGGAGACAGAGTGAGACTCTGTCTCTAAAAAAAAAACACAAGAGAGTAGAGTTTACTCTCTACTTTTATCGTACTCCCATAGAAGTTGAGCCCACCACAGCCAGGGTGGCCATGCACAGGGGACCCTCTGTGCAGATCTTCTGCTGAGGGAAGGCTCCATAGACCACCATCCTCCCCTACATCCACTCAGCTGGACCTCTGACCTTTACTGCCCAGCCCTGCCCACCTGGGATTCCCTTCCCTTCTGCATGAAAGACCTGGAAATGCTACCTGATTGGCTGCACCAACCTATGGCTGCCTTGCTGGGCCAGGCGGAAATGGAAGGGTCCCCTTTTGCCACATGCATGAAAGAAAGCAGCTCCTGAAAGCAGCCACTGCTTGTCTGAGTTTTTGAGGTGGACTCCCCCCATGTGCATGTGCTACCCCAATCCCAGCATGTATGCACACACACCTTCTCTAGGAAGTTCTTGTTGCAGTTTGGCCGTGGCCAGGTTTGGACCCTCCACCCTTGGTATATGGGGCCTGTACCCTACTCACTGAGCCACAGGCGCCGCCTAAGACTCTGCCCTTTTGGTAGAACTAACTCTTTTTTTTTTTTTTGCAGTTTTTGGCCGGGGCTAGGTTTGAACTCGCCACCTCGTGCATATGGGACCGGTGCCCCACTCCCTTGAGCCACGGGCGCCGCCCAGAACTAACTCTTTTTATGTGTCACCTGTGGAGGCTACAGTTCCAGGCCTTGCCCCAAAGTAGAATCTGTGAACTTGTGTCCATTTCCTGGGTACAGAGGTTGTCTTTGTCTTCTTTTTTGTCTGTCCCTCAACTTGGCAATCTCAAGGTCCTGGTAGTAGGGCTCTAGGGGTTTTTATTTTTGTTTATTTATTTTTGAGACAGTCTTTCTCTATTGCCCCAGGCTAGAGTGCAGTGCTGTCACCAGAGCTCATAGCAACCTCAAACTCTGGGGCTCAAATGATTCTCTTGCCTCAGCCTCCACAGTAGCTGAGACTACAGGTGCCCGCCACAATGCCTGGCTATTTTTAGAGATGAGGGTCTCTTGCTCAGACTGGTCTTGAACTCCGGAGCTCAGGTAATCCACCAACCTTGTCCTTAGCCTGGCTATTTTTAGAGATGAGGGTCTCTTGCTCAGACTGGTCTTGAACTCCGGAGCTCAGGTAATCCACCAACCTTGTCCTCCCAGAGTGTTAAGATTACAGGCATGAACCACCACACCCATGAGCAGACCATCTCAACATCCATTCGTCTGGACTTTGCTGCTCTCTAACTGCCTTGATGGGGAGGCCTCATCTTCCTCAAGACTCAAACCTTTCTCTTACTCAACAAGACCCAAGCACCAAGCACCGTTCATTCATTCATTTCTGAGAATCTGCCATGTTACCAGGCCTTGTTCTTGATTCTGGGAAACACAGCCATAAATAAGACAAGCCCGGACTCTAATTCTAGGTTGAAGGTAGGGGGAGGAATTAGCCAAGCATCTTTCAAAAGACGTGTGTCGAGTGCCTCCAAGGAAAGGTGACAGGGCCCCTGGTCAGGGGTCTGCTCTGGGTGCCTAACACAGGGTGAGGCTCAGAGGGGATTCAGAATTGAAAGGCAATCTTGCCTTTGGGAGGTGTGGATGCTGGCTGCAGGCTGTCCTCACTCTGTGCTCTGTGCTCATGAGCAGTGACAATGCTGTGAGAAGGAATAGCCAATATTTAAAAGAATGACATCTGTTCTTAGGATGCCCTTAGGAGCCCTGTAACAATCGTGTGTTTTGCTGTAGCCTGGGGTCATAGATTGGTTGGATGTCTGCGTCCTTGAGTTGGTGTGCACCACCAACCTTCCCATCCTTTGTACACTAAGTGAATTCAGTCTTGTCCCAGGTGCTGGCATGGCCAGCTTAGGATTGACCCTATCCTGTGCCCTTAGGAAACCTTGGGGCACTTGAGTCTGAATGACCTGGTGTAGCCAGGATGAGGGTGGTCTCACACACCTCTTGCATTTTGGGAAAACAAATGTGATTCCTAATATGTTGCCTTGAGTTCCTGGAACTGGGGTGTTTATTTTATGGAATACACAGCAGAGGCAGCTCTGTTGACTTCCCGCATTTAAACTATAACTCTTAATAGGATGTTCTTTCAATGTGGATTACTCAGGATATTGCAGAGAAAGAAGACTAAATAGTGTTCGTAAGGAAGGAAAAATGTTCTGTGTTTCAGACCTCCGTCTTGAGAATTGAACACCTGCTTTGGGGGGATCTTAATTCCACTGGGAAAACATCCCTCCATTTGATCAAGTGCTGGGGCTGCCCGAAGAGCATGGGACCCTTGGAGCTTTATTGTAGCACAAAGGGTCACACGGAGGGAGGTGGTAGTGATGTTGGGTCTGAAGCAAGACCTGGGTCCCCCATGCCATGGCACAGGGCAGTTGAAACTCATCCAGATTTAGTAGATGAGACTCAAAAGGGGAACATTTGGCTCCAATTAACCCCTTTTGGGTAGCCTGTGCTCAAACTCTTTTCCAGTTGGCACCTGATAGGGGATTTTGGCAAGAATGTCCAGTGGCCTTACCTTATGTTAATGAAGAGTATTTTCTGAGGGCCTACCATATGCCAGCACTATAGCAAGCACCCTGATTGATGTACCTATAAGGTAGGTCATATCATCATCATCTCCATTTTAGGACCAAGAAAGCACATCTGAGAAAAAGCCATGCAGCTAGAACATGGTTGTACCAGGCAGTATAGTTTCAGCACCTATAAAAAATCCCAGAGTAACCCTGAGATTAGGTAGCTTGTTTCTCCTGGGCTTGGGGTCTAAAGCTCTTGTGGAAACTCTGCCTACGTGGTCATTCAGTTCCCAGTCTCCTTCTGGCCTTAGAATGTTGCCCTTGTGGACATGGCCCAAGATGGTGCCCCACTGTAGGGGGAAGTGGTAACAGGGTGGGGGAAGGGAGGAGAATACTCCAGAACTAACTTGAACCTGTTATTGCTGCTTACATTCCATTGGTCAAAACTTGTTCACCTAGCCACCCCTAGCTGCAGAGGTGGTCAAGAAAAGTAGTCTTGGCTCGGCACCTGTGGCTCAACAGGCTAAGGCGCCAGCCACGTACACATGAGCTGGCGGGTTCGAATCCAGCCCGGGCCCGCCAAACAACAATGACGGCTGCAACTAAAAAATAGCTGGGCGTTGTGGTGGGCACCTGTAGTCCCAGCTACTTGGGAGGCGGAGGCAGGAGACTCGCTCAAGTCCAGGAATTGGAGGTTGCTGTGAGCTGTGATGCCACAGCACTGTATCCAGGGCGACAGCTTGAGGCTCTGTCTCAAAAAAAAAAAAAAGAAAGAAAAGTAGTCTTTCTGGCTTGGCGCCTGTGGCTCAAGTGGCTAAGGCACCAGCCACATACGCCTGAGCTGGTGGGTTTGAATCCAGCGGGCCCACAAAACAACAATGATGGCTGCAACCAAACAATAGCAGGGTGTTGTGGTAGGTGCCTGTAGTCCCAGCTACTTGGGAGGTGGAGGCAGGAGAATAGCTTGAAGCCAGGAGTTGGAGGTTGCTGTGAGCTGGTGGGCACTCTACTCAGGATGACAGCTTGAGGCTCTGTCTCAAAAAAAAAAAAAAGAAAAGTAGTCTTTCTTTTGGGTGGTCATAGGTCCAACTAAAGATGAGAGAGCAATTGCTATAGAAAACATGATGAACAGCTATTAGGGAGCAGGCAGCCATTCTGTCCCAGAGATGGAGCTGGGATCTGAGCCCCAGTGGTCTACAGATAGTTTCATCCCCCTCCCTGTTTACCACCTCATCCCAGCAGCATTGAGGTGGAGTCCAGAATTAGACTAAGGTCCTTGGGCAGGAGTGGTGGGGTGTTTCTGCTGATCATTTGATTCCCTGGGCCTAGCTCAGTGCATGGCATGAAGTAGGTGTTCAGTAAGCTGGCCTACCAGATCCAACCCCAGCTAAATGAGCTGAGCAGACCTGGGTGCTAACAAGGATGCCAGGAACTGAGGTAACCAATAGTCAGAAGGCAGCAGGTCCAGAGGGATTCCCTTCTGGGGCAGAACTCTGCAACTGCTTTGGCTTAACCCAGGCTTAACCCTGAGTTTGAATAACATCTGTGAGCCAGGCTTCCATAATAAAAATTCAATTACAAGCCACCTTCGGGAGGAACTGGGTTTTCTCCTGGTGGTAGTTGCTTGGACTATGCCACATACATTCCCCATTTGGTTCCAGCTACATGGAGTCTGGGTTTGTCAGCTGATGGCCCCAAGTAAGGATCCTGCCTGCAGGGAATGGTCTCAGTCTCCCTCCAAGCTATGCCCCCGTGCTTGGTCTAATTGGCTCTGACTCATCCAGTGCAAATGTGGTTAGAGCCTGACCTTTCAGAACTCAGGGCCCTCATGCAAAGTCCTCACGTTCAAAGGCACCAGTTCCGAATATGAGGAACTTAGTCTCCCTGTATACAGGGTGGCTATAGAGTTCATGTGCAAATTGCTGCTTACATTCCATTGGTCAAAACTTGTTCACCTAGCCACCCCTAGGTGCAGAGGTGGTCAGGAAAAGTAGTCTTTCTTTTGGGTGATCATATGCAATTTGCACATGAACGTTATGGCCACCCTGTATTTTCTGAATAAAGCTTCCCTCCATGCAGGTACTCAGAAGGAAAAATAAGTAAGCATCAGAGATTCCAGTTTGGAATTTTTCAATCATCTGAACATTGTCCTTGACAAGGAATAATGTCAAACAAACACCCATTATGGGTTATGTTTTTAGATCAGTTAGAAACAGGGGGCTTACCACAATCATATTCTTTGATCATCTCAATCCTTTTTCCCCCCTTTTTCCCAGTTACCCATATTGTGCTGAGTGATTGAGGAGGCTACCTGTTAGGTTTAGCACCAGTTACACATCTGTCAAAATGTCTGTTTTGAACATGGCTGTCAGAGGAAAGAGAGAAAGGCCTACAGGGAACAGCGCTCCAGGCCGAGACAGCTTACGAGGTCTAGACATTTATGAGATATGTGGGACTGTGAAAAAAGAAAGAGAGAAAAGTGTGTGTTTGGGGGTTCTGCTTGTCTCTCCTCTGTATTTGTATAGCTGAGAAAGCTTGAGTCTAAAATAAGTGGGATTTGGCAAGAAATGGTGCTGCATACTGACAAATTCATTGTGCTCTTTTGCTTAGATAAAATGAAAATTCATGAGGCATTTTGCTTTTTCTCTCTTGGTGATTAAAAACGTCTACTTGGCTCTATGCAGAGACAGCCCTTGAAGATTTATATGAGACACCTGTGTGGCACTGCTCACAGGCCTTCAGGCTGACGGAGCAGCTCGGCTTTATAGTGTTCAAAATGCCAGGCCCTGGGAGGGGGTTTGGAAAGGCCTGAATAAGGGTCTCTGTGCCAGGCTTGGGTGGGACCCTTGGGTGAGAGTCTCACATTTCAATCAAGGACTTCCCTTCAGCCGCACCTTGTTCCTATTGATCCAGGGCCTTGAACAGTTGGGCAGATGCTAAGCAAGCCCCGGGGCAATGAAAAAAACGAACCTCTACCTGCCTGGGCCTCAGTTTCCCGATCAGGGAGATGAGAGCTTCCGACTAGCTTTCCTTTCTGTTTCCTACAAGCTCTATGACCATGCACCCCTCAACATGCCCTTTCTTTGGCTCTGACATGGGACCACGAAGGACGAGGACATTAGTGTTGAGAAGGGGCCCCACTTCCTGTGCAGCGGATCACAGCCTGCTCCGCACAAGCTGAACCCAGCCATCGGCTAACAGGGGTGCACTGGATTGTTATCTCTTCATTCGTTCACTCATCAATGTTACTGGCTCTATGCTGGGTGCAGGATGCACTGGGAACAGAACGACCTGGGCTCTGTCTGCTCCAGGTCAGGTACAGCCCTTTTGGACTCCTGTCCTGTTGGTTTAAGAACTTCCCTCCATGTAGGTCCCAGCACAGGAATGTGCTGTGAAAAGAAATTCCAACACCCTATGAAAGCCAAGCGTCGACTTTTGGACACCAGGGATGTTAAGACTCTCCCTTAAAGGAGCAACAGATTTGTTTTGACAAAAAAAGTGTAAACAGGGTCTTAGTGAATAGCTTTTCTTGTGGCTGCTCCTGCTGTAATCAATCGTTTATTTATTGGTGACCTCATAAGCGTCTGGACTGTCCTGGGCTCTACCAGGGAGGCAAAGAGGGTGGCGGTAGAGAGGGAGAATTTATAGCTTAGCTGAGATGGCAGGGTCAACTCGTAGGACAGCAGCCAAAGGTATGAGACAGCACATAAGTTACACGATCACATGTGCAGTGGGGGTCACAGAGCTGAAGGAGCTCAGAACAGAGCGGGTACAATGTGCTAGGGTTAGCCTCTCTGGAGGAGGAGCAGAGGGAAGGGCATTCCAGAGAATTCTTCTGGACTGGCCAAGCCAGTGGATGTAAATGCCTAGTTCATAGCTGGTCCCTGAGCTGCCATGGTGTTCCCTTGCCTCAGTTCCCTGGAGGCTGGAGCTCCTGGGCCTGAGGACACTGAACGATCAATAGGTCAGTCAAACCTCTGGGTGATGGGGTGCCTCCTGTCCCTCGTGGGCCTGAGGTGGGTGCCATTTGTGTGATGTCATCCACCTTTCAAGGCCCCATGTATCCCTTAGAAGTTAAAAGATGCTGAATAGTAGTCCTGCTGTCATCAAGAGCTGAGTTCAAATCCCAGCTCTGCCTCTTACTAGTGCTATGACCTTATGTGAGTTCTTTCTCAGCACCAACTGGTTAGGCATCTATAATATAGGCTGATAATAGCACCTGTTTCTCACCTGTTGTTAGAATTGCATGAGACAAGTGTGCATCGTGCTTAGCACAGTGCCTGGTGTGCAAGGAGCTTCCATCATGTTAGCTGCTGTCACATCAGTTACCATTATCATCGTCCATCAGATGGTGAAGTGGGAAGGCTGTTGTCTGACTCAAAGCTTGTCTCTTTCTGAAAAACCAGCTCTTCCAAACTATAAATATTCACATCAAAAATCTCGACACCATGAGCTATATAACCCCTCTAAGTGAGGTCGGAATCTAGGCTCCAGCTTTCCCTGTGTTCGATTCTGCTGAAGCAACACACCTCTCCCCACTTCTCACCTGGAACGTGGGCTCCATGCTCCTGTGAATGCGCCCAGCACTGCCTCCTTCAGCCCACCACAGCCCTTCTTGAGTCTGGGGCTCAGCTCAGTAGGAGGAGGTTTTACAGAAGGAGCTCATGTAGTTTGACACAAAATAACCAAAGACCCGGCTCGGCGCCTGTGGCTCAACGGGCTAAGGCGCCAGCCACGTACACCTGAGCTGACAGGTTCAAATCCAGCCCAGGCCCGCCAAACAACAATGACGGCTGCAACCAAAAAATGGCCGGGCATTGTGGCGGGCGCCTGTAGTCTCAGCTACTTGGGAGACGGAGGCAAGAGACTCGCTTGAGCCCAGGAATTGGAGGTTGCTGTGAGCTGTGATGCCACGGCACTCAATCCAGGGTGACAGCTTGAGGCTCTGTCTCAAAAAAAAAAAAAAAAAAACCAAAGACCGAGCTTGGGTTCCAATGGGCTATACCCACTGTTTTCTGTCTTTGGAGAAACAGAGGTGGGATGTGGTTGCATGGCCTGCTGGGGGAACATGAGGCTGAGAGAAGACTCTGGGCACACAGAATAACTGCCTGTACATGTTTGTCCTCTGCCTCCCAAGAACGAGGAGCAAGGGCAGTATTGCAGAAAGACAGGCGTGGTCTTGGAATGAGCATGGACGCTTAGCATGGTGTTGAGACAGAACCCTGGCAAGTGGGTGGCACTTCTTGGCTGAGCCTTTGGTGGGTATCATGTCTGCAGGATAGAGGGTGGCTGAGGGTCTTGGGACCCTGAGACATCAGGACTTTGAGGAGACCATCAGTTGCCTCCCCTTCCCAGGTATTCACTTCTGAAGCTACTTTGGCTGGCACAGCTGTGAGCCTTGCTAGACTCTGGCCAGTGGCCCAGGAAGAAGCCAGGAGCCTCATCAGAGCTGGGGCAGGACGAGCCAGGTTTGCAGGGAGGCTGCTATTTGCCTTGGTCCCTGTTTTCCCTGCCCTCCTGTGGCTTTTGTGTGATGAGCTCATAGCTCTAGGTGAAGCCAGGCCCTGCCCTGGAAAGCAAGGTGGGTCTAGCCTCCCAGGCCTCAGGGCCCCTAGTCCACCCTGCTCTCTTTTCTAGCAGGGCAGGGCCGTGCATGGGGGTGGGGGTGGTGCTGTTGAGCCTTGTTACCTAAAGGGCAACCTGAAGTGCAATTGAGAGAAGCTGAGGCACTGAGGGGGGCTAACAACTCCCAAGCTGTGTTGCTCCAGCTCTGTGGCCACAAGGCAGGTGTGGGAGGGACTGCAGCTCGGTGGGATTAAGGACCTGCTGTGGTGAACTCTGCTTAGGGCTCAGAAGTCTCCATTCCCACTAGGTTCACAACCTCCCAAGGAGCTATCAAAATGGGGGGGGGGGGTATTGAGGCATCTCTTGTTCATCAGCCTCATTTTGTAAAAAGGAAAAGAGGAGAATGATGGGTCTGAGGTCATGGAGGGTCAGAGGTAGAGCTGAAAGAAGAGTCCAATCCCTGGGCTCCAGCCCCACGCCACAGGGTGCTTTCCGGAAGGGAGCGTGCCAAGCAGGGCCCTGAGCTCAGGCCACCTCACTCCCAGGGGCTCTGGGCTCGCCATGGTTTAGCTCCTAGCGTGGCAGGCAGCTGGCCTGGCCTTACCACGGCCCAGGTTCCAGAACCCCAGTGAGCCTCAGGAAGACACAGCTCTTTATCATCCGTTGCTTCAGGGAAACCTTCATTTCTGGCAGGTTAGCTGTCGGGGGCTGTGTGGAGAGAGTGTGGGCCTGAGATTTATACTCTCCTATTGCAAGTGTGTGGCCTCCCTATCACCTTGATTTGCTCATGCATTTGTCCCATCATCCATTCGTTTTACATATATACCTGCATTCCTGCTCGGGCTAGGCACTGTTCCAGGCTCTGGGGATAAAAGGCGAAGTAGACCTGACTGCTGACTGGGGAGCTTTAAAAGAAAACGCACCCCCTTCAGATACTTGATGCAGTCATTTTGGGTGTGGCCTGGGCATTCAGTTTCTACAACTCCTTGTACTGGCATGAAAACTTCTTTTCAAAGGGAAAAAAAGTTGTACAAAATGAGTGCTCCTAAGTGGGTGGAGCCCAGTTAGGATAGGAACAGCAGACACCACCAAACAAGACTATCCCGGATGCCTGGCACCTCAGCAGCCTGGTCCTGACTCACTGGAAGGTTCTGCCTCAGGCCGTGCAAGACAAGCCCTGAAGTTCCTCGGAGCACCTGCGCACTGCCCAGCCCCTGCACGGAAGGGGAGGTGTCTGGCAGTCACAGTTGTTTGCTTTCCATCGCAGCAATTTTGCAGCTGTGCTTTTAGGATAGTTGTTCTCCTCTTATTTGCAAAAACTTGAAAATCTAGAAATGTAGAAACTACCACAGGTCACCCATGGGTGTATTTCCTTCTAGCCCCAGATTTTAAAGAAGCAGCACTGTGCTGATGCGCCAGGGGCCTTTTCTGCTGCTGCCTCTTGGTTGCCACATTCCGTCTAGGCTAATGCAGAAGTGGGGTTTACAGTCACAGGCTGCCAGCTGTGGGGCAGTGGAGAAGGCTTAGAGCTTAGCGGTTCAGACCTTCTTTCCACTATTCCAGGCCTGTTCCCGCAGATGCCCATAGACTATCTGGCCCACCTGTCACGTGGCTCTGCCCACTCCCTCGGTCTGCCCTATACCCCCACCCTCCACTCACCCACCCAGGGCTTTGTCCCATTCCCATTGCAAAGAAGGATCTAAACTCTTTGCTTTTCCTGCCCTTGAAGATGACAGAGATGTCACACTGCCTGACTCTGGGGGCCTCATTATTGCTTCATGTTGCGTCCATCTCAGCCCCTGGGCCTCCCCACACACCTTTTTTTTTTTGAGACAGAGCCTCAAGCTGTCACTCTGGATAGAGTGCCGTGGCATCACAGCTCACAGCAACCTCCAATTCCTGGGCTCAAGCGAGTCTCTTGCCTCTGCCTCCCAAGTAGCTGGGACTACAGGCGCCCGCCACAATGCCCGGCCATTTTTTGGTTGCAGCCGTCATTGTTGT